>PVJH01002701.1:83228-160997 GCA_004026705.1 Nesogale talazaci | reverse complement strand
CATAAACCTAGTTGAAATAAAATCATCTAACTACCACAAGACTTCTCTGCTGAGCACATTGCCCAAAGAAATAAGACACATAATATGTGGCAGTCAGGATTATATCTGTATGTGAAATCCAGGATTGATAAATCTATGGAGACAGAAACTGGATTAATGGTTTCTGGGGATAATGACGGGGGGGGGGGTTGGTATATAAGCAGCTAATAACAGTGAGTACAAGAATGAAGAAAATGCTCTAAAACTGATTGTAATGACGATTGTCCAATTCTTATTGATGTGTTTGAACCACTGAATTGAATGATATATGAATTACATATATAAATAAAACTGTTGAAAAAAAACTTATCATTACTGAGAAGCATTAACTTGAATGATATCAATAAAAAAGAATATCAAACCATCTGCTGAAAGACAGTCAGAAAATACTCGGAGCTTAGTGAGATTGGTAAAGGTTTGAAAAAAGGAAATCAATTTAGCAGAGCAAAAGAATTGTTCAGCTGTGGTGACAGCTGAAGTTGGAGATTCATAAATTTGTAATGGATCCAGTCTAAAAGTATATTCATATTTTTGCCAGCAGAATTCTACAGGCCTGCAGCTGAAGTGGAAACATCTTGGATGTTCCAGGGTTGGTGATTGACAGGGCAAGTTCAGCACATTAAATCTTCTGTAAATAATACAGTTGAAGTGTTTGACCATTTTAACTAGCTAGTGAAAAAAGGAGAGGTAGGAGAAAACTAACACTCATGAAAACTGTGACTGATATGCTGCAAGAAAGAAATTTGTCAAGAAAGCATGTTGTGGTCAGAGAGTAGAAGTTCAAATTTTAGAAAGGAAAACAAATGCGAGCTGAGGGAAGAAGAGATAGAGGCAGGAGGAATTCTAGAGTGTGTTATAAATGATCTCTATCCTGATTTTTCAGTTACAGTTTTATGCTTATATTAAACTATCCAAAGTCATCAAAGTATACATTTTAAATAGATGCAATTTGTTACATCAAAGTTAGTATAAATTAAAGTGACCAGATTTTAAGCAAGAGACCATTGAGCAGGGGAAGGTGGTGGTTCTTGATTAAACATTTCGACTATATGGACAATAAAATTTGCATAGAATGCAAAAATAGTATTGTAATGTATTTATTTTAATTTTAAAATGCTGTGGGACATTGCTAAATTGTTAAAAAGCTGGACATCTGGTCACTTTAGTATAAATAGTAAATACTCTGGGCTATTAACCAAAGGATTGGAAGTTCAAATCCATGCAGAGGCACCTGAGAAGAAAAGTCTAGTAACATAGTTCTAAAAAGGCAACCACTAAAAACCCAATGGAACATAGTTCTATGCTGATACACATAGGGTAACCATGAATTGTATTCAAGTCAATGACAACTGATTAGTTTGTTATATCTAAGTTATTTCTAAATACAAGTGATTTTTTTAAAAGAAGTTTGCTGATTTGGTTTTAAGTCAGAAGAGTGCTGAGAAATAGGAGCATTGGGGCTAAAGTAATGTTAAAAATTATGGTCTTTATGAATAAGAAAACTGTAATTCCATCATTTATTCCAACACAGAGCAACCCTATATGGCAAGATAGACTACATTTTTGAGTTTCCAAGGATGCAATTTTTACATTTTCATTAACATAGAATTCATGTACCTTATCTTTCAGTGGCCTTGGGCTATGTTAAAATATTCATACAATTTTTGCCACAATTTTAGAACTTTTTTTCATTTTTATGCTCATTGTTATTAGCCCCCATTTCCCACACCTTCTTCTGACATAATACTAAGAAACTGTTAATCTAGTTACTATCTGTATAGATTTACCTATCCCACATTTTATATAAAGAAAATCATACCAAAATGCCCCCACAATCATAACAAAATAAAACATAGAAAAAGCTCAGTCCAAAAGAAAACATCATAATAAAAACTAGAACAAATTAACAAAGAGTCATGAGGGGAAACAAATGCCAAGATACTAAATTTTAGCTTAAGTATATTTGCATTAACTCATTTTTTGTTGTACTTTATTTGAAGGAAAGGCTTTTGATGTACTCTATTTGAAGGAAAGGTAATGGTCAGAGGGGATTCTCCAGATGATTAATACCCAATAAGTCTCTGCAAATTTATTTTGGGCTTTCACAGTCTTCCATAGTCTTCTGTAAATTGAGCAGTCAAAATTTAAGCTTTACTTCATTTCCCTCCTCTGATCTTGGATTTTATTATTTACAACATTTAGAAGTACAAGCTCATAACCTTATTCTATGGCGCTTAGCTGACACCTCATTTAGGTAACTACTTGGTTAAACACAAGATTTTAAAAACCCAGACACTATGCTTTGTGGTAATTGGGTGCCAGTGTATTTCTTCACTTTGATATAAGGCCCATATCTTCAGTGATCTCTCCCATCATGAAGGTAATTTATGAGCAGGGCCACATCTATAATATATATGTGTATATACATATGCATACACACATACCTGTTCCACTCTAGTGGTAGCATTAGCAAATTTATAAATAGTTTTATTGGCATGAAACTCATGTATCATATAATTTATATGCTCAGTTATATTAAGAAGAGTTAATCATTCATCACCACAATCAATTTCAGAACATTTCCCCCTAAACTCCTCTATCATGCCCCTAAGAAAATATCAATCCAATTACTTTCTCTATACATTTATTTATCCTGTACTTCATATGCAGAAAATCGTACAAACAAAAATGATAAAACAGAAAAAAAAACTCAATAGAAAAGGAAGCAAAAAATATTAAAACTGAAACAAACAAACAACAAAACAAACAACAAAACAAACAAACAAAAAGGGGCTGAGCCCTGGTGGCGTAGTGGTTGTGCGCGGTACTGCAGCCCACTGGGTTGGAGGTTCAAATCCAGCAGCAAGGCTGGGCCTCCTGCTTCCACCACCAGAGGGCAGTGATGCCCCAAAAACCAAAACCAACCAACCAACCAACCAACCAACCAAACAAACAAACAAACAAACAAAAACTGAATACAACAAAATTGTGTCTGAAAAGAGAATAAAATGATGTTACATTTTAGCCTAACTGCATCTTCCATAATGAACTTCACAATGCTTTCTGTCTCAAAGTAGTACTAGTCACATCCTGGTCAAAGGGGATTTAGTAGAGGCTTAATCCATTTAGGTACATTGCAAAGAGATTTGGGGCTTCCACTGTCTTCCATTGCTTTCTGAAAACTGGGTGTTCAGTGTTTAGAATCGGATATGTTTTTCTCCTCCAGATTTGAATGAGGGTTGATAATAGGAAAAAATTTTAAATAGCATTTATTCACAAAGACGGAATTATGCTTGCCAGACTAACACATGTCATACAAAACAAAAAGAGCCTAACGGGGTAAACATATGAAAGTACAGGTCAAGATACATTGTTACCCTCAAAGCATGAAATTCAAATGAGAGTCCAAAGACCACCACTTCCACAACCTTAGGAGTATAGCCATGTGCTTTGTATCACATTAGAGTGCTTCAGCCTTACATACAATGTATGCTCATTTACAGTTGTCACAGGTGAGGTAAGGTAAGGGCCAGTTCACTTAGTGGGGTTTACATCAGATCATTCTGGAGTGGCTTTTGAATGATTTTGTGAACCTCAAAAGGACAGAGCTTGAAGTTTCAGTTGTTTATAGCCTACAATCTAGATCACGAAGGGCTGAACAGATGCTGAGTCAAAATCATTCCACTAGGAACATAGTGCCGTTCATTGATCCATTGGGTTCTATATAAGTATTGTTAAGCATCTGTGATGGTTAAGCTTGTTGTGCCAACATGGCTGAAGATAGGTAGGTCTATTGTGACAACGTGGCTAATGAACACATGAGATCAATGTGGGCAGAGATAGAAAAGGCTCGGCGAGCCCCACCCTTGCTCTTGCTCTTGGATCTTCGGACCAGCTGGCTGCCTTGCTCGTCCTGTTCGTCAATCTCTAAATGATACTACCCATGGGACATCTAATTGGTGGACTGTGTAGCTGTGAGTTGAGGTCACTTCAAGCCCTCCTTTGCCATGCTCCAGGAATATACATCTCTTGAGCTGGGACTGTTGGACTCTGTCATCTGGCTGACTGTTGGTGACCTCCTTTGCTGTTTGCTGCCTGTGGCCGGATAGCCTGAATTGCTCTACAGAGGAATACTCGGTGGCCCTCAAGATTCAAAGGACTGCCAGTCTACTAGCTGTCTCATGCAAGTGAGTTGCACCGAGAAATTTGTACTGTTTTATAGATTAGTTAAATGTTTCTTTCTTATCTTATATATCCTTCTATGTATATAAATATATAAAGAGAATTACTAGTGTCCTGGTTTTGTTTCTCTAGAGAACCCTGTCTAACACAGCATCTTTTCCTGAATGGAAGATTTTCACACTCGGATTCCCCACAAATAGAAGGGTAATTGCATTCTCACTACACAGATGTTTACCCCTATCTACCACTTGACCGAAAATACTAGTAAGATTTGAAAATTACTCTTATTGGAGAGTTTCTTAATTTGCCTGATCTTAGAAAAAAATTGTATGACTGGAACTGATTGTTCTCCCTCTCTCCTCATATTTAGAAATGGACCCAGTTGATGTGAGAACCCCTCTTTCAAGATTGTTTTTAAGATGCATGTAGAAAGATGATATGTAATTCGTGGGCACTAGGCAGACACACTAGCTCATTGTGCTAGAGGCCAGATTAGTAATACTTGACTCGAGAGTAGAAACCTCCCCTTGTCTTGGTGTTTATCCTTATAGTAATGGACTCCTAAAATATTTGTCTTTTTATAATTGACCAATTTCACTCAACATAATGATTTCCATATGAATTCTTGTCCTGAAGTGTTATGTGTTTTCATCATTTTTTAGGGATGCATATTATTCCATTATGTTTATGTACCAGGATTTCTTTATCCAATACTCTACTGATGAGCACTAAACTGTTTCCAGTTTTTTGGTATAGTGAACTGTGCTGCAGTGAACATCAGAGAGCATATATCTGTTCATATCCTGTCTCATATTTATTTGGAGCATTGGTGAGTTGTATGGTATTTCTTTTCCCAGCTGTATTAGGTAGCACCATTTCAGTTTCCACAAAGGTTGTACGTGGTTACCAGGTGACCAATAGTTTATATGAGTTCCAAATTTCTCTGCATCCTCTCCAGAATTTGTTGCTCTTTTCTTGTTTGTTTGTTTTAAGTTGGGCTATCATCATGAGTGTAAGGTCATATCATGATTTTTAAAGTAGTTGGCTATTTATAACAAAGCTTATAGACCTATATAATACAAAACAAAGAGAAAACTACAACACCAGTAATTTTATGTCTTTTAAAAAAATCATTTTATTGGGGACTCATACAAATCTTAGCACAATCCATACATCCATCCATTGTATGCAAAGCGCATTTGTACATTTGATGCCATTATCATTCTCAAAACATATTCTTTCTACTTAAGCCCTTGGTATTAGCTCCTCCTTTTTCTACTCCCTCCCCACTTGCCCCTCCCTCATGAACGCTTGATAATTTATAAATTATTATTGTTTTGTCATATATAAAACTGTCCGATGTCTCCCTTGTCTCTCTTCCCTGTTGGCCATACCCCAGGAAGGAGGTTATATGTAGAACCTTATAATCAATTCCCCCTTTCTACTCCACCTTCTCTCCATCCTCCTGGTACCACCACTGTCCCACTGGTCCTAAAGAGAACATCTGTCCTGTATTCCCCATGTCTCCAGCTCCTATCTGTAAAAGTGGGCATCCTTTGTTCTAACTGGATTTGGAAGGTAGAATTCAGATCATGATAATGGAATTATACAATCTATCACAATCAATTTCAGAATAGTTTCCTTTTCTTCAGATGCAACCATATTTTAAAAGTCAGAAAAGAAATTTCTTTTTTTGAACAATCATGAAATCAAGAAACAAATCCACAGAAATTCATGTGCATATAAGAGAGGGTTTTATATAAAGATTAATTGTACATTAAGAAAGCATCCCTAGTGGCTGAGCCCCGGTGGCACAGTGGTTGTGCGTGGGACTGTGGCCCACTGGGTTGGAGGTTCAAATCCAGCAGCCAGGCTGGACCTCCTACTCTCACCACCAGAGGGCAGTGAGGCCACAAAACAAAAACAAACAAGAAAAAGAAAGCATCCCTACCCAGCTCTGTGTAAGCCCATAAATCCAACATTTGCCCATATGTCTGACACCAATAAAACAAAGTATCATCATATTATACCATGGTTCAATTCACCATAATCAATACCAACCAGAATCCTATATGAAGCAAAATTTTCCCTTAAATACATGATGTGTCACTTCATTGTCTTCTTGCCTGTAAAGTTTCTAATGATAAAACTTAGCTTGTCCTTGTCCTTTTTCCTGTGTAGGTTACTGTTCTTTTTCTCTGAGCTGTCCTCCGGATTTCCTCCTACTCCTTGAAATTAGAGTTGGGCTATGATACATAATGATGGTACTCTCTTGGGGGTTCTATCCTTTTTGAAATGTTGTCAGCATTTCTCCTCTTTTATGATGTTGGGGAAATTTTCTTCCATGAATTTTTATACTGTTTTCTCTGTAGATTAATTTGTTACTTCTTGCTTTGTGGTTGCATTGGTAATTGTTTCTTTTGTAGAAATTAATATCAAACAATTTCCAAGAAATTTGATATTGAAAACATCTCAATGTACACTCTTCCAAGATACTAGTCTGCTCCATACCCCCTACACTCCTCCTAAAAATATTAGCAGGTAACTAACTGTGAAAAGGTGTCTTCCACTCCTTTCAGTGTCTTCCAACACACTCTTACCAAACTCAAGCAGAAAAAGGTCATTTAGTGTGTTACACTAACCATAGCCATAGTCAATATATATGCACCAAATGAAAGACCATCAAAATATAGTAATCAAATTCTTGAGACTTGCTTAGAAGTTATAGCAGGGGAGGGCAGCTATTCATATAACCTTGACTGAAGGACGATCCTCTTTCTATCGGGGAAGTTTGTCCTCTTCAACCAAGTGTGCAGCTTCAGGAAAGACGCACGAATAACAGTGAGGGAAGAAGGGGATACTCTTTTAGCCAGCCAGATCAGTCTAATCAACAATGGCGATCAATGGGGTGACATATACCGCAGCGAGATTGTCCTCACATCTAATATTAATCAAATTCTTACAGAAATGAAGAGGAAATAGATTTATAACATAAAAATTCTAGATTTCAATATATCACACTCAACTAAAGAATGACCAAGCTGAAGGGAAATTTTAAAAATTACAAAAATAATCAATAACAATCATTCAGCTGAAATATATATATATATATATATATATATTCAATGAAACAAGATAAAATGCAATTTCACTTTGTTCTATAGCACTCATGGATGCTATTGTAGAACAGACTATATTGTATGTCATAAAGCAAGCATTGATAAGTTAAAAATGAGATCATATGCACTATTTTTTCAGATTGTAATGTTGTAAAGTGAAAAACCAATAATATATTCCAAAGAAGAAATACATGGAAATTGAATAATTTCTAAAAATCATTTTATTGGTGGCTCATACAACTCTTATCACAATCCATACATACATCCATTGTATCAAGCACATTTGTACATTTGTTACCATCATCATTCTCAAAACATGTTTTTCCTACTTGAGCCTTTGGTATCAACTCTTCATTTTTCTCCCTCCCTCCCCCACTCTTCCTCCCTCCCTCATGAACCCCTGATAATTTTTAAATTATTAATATTTTGCCATATCTTACACTGACCAATGTACGCCTTTACCCAGTTTTCTACTGCCTGTCATCCAGGATGGGGTTTATATGCATATCATTGTGATTGGTTTCTCCTTTCTCCCCCATCTTCCCCTTCCTAGTCTGATATCGCTACTCTCATCATTGGTCCTGATTGGTTTATCTGTCCTGGATTCTCTGGGTTCCCAGCTCTTATCCGTACAGTATACATCTTCTGGTCTAGTCAGATTTGTAATGTAGAATTGGGATCATGATAGTTGGGGTTAGGAAACATTAAAGAACTAGAGAAAACGTTGTTCGTTTGTTTGGTGCAGGACTGCTTCCTGACTCTCTCATCTCCTCTCTGTGACCTTTCTGTAAGAGGATGAAGAGTTGCATACCAAAGGGCTTTGAGTCTCCCTCTGCACTCCCCCTCGTTTAAATGATATGAGTGTTTGTTCTTTGATACCTGATACCTGATCCCTTTGATACCTCGTGATAACAGAGGCTGGTGTGCTTCTTCCATGTGGGCTTTATAGCTTCTCAGAGAGATGGCTACTTATTTATTTTCAGGTCTTTAAGAACCGGACGCTATATCTTTTGATAGCTGGGCACATCAATGAAATACCATAAACTCCAGAAAAATAAATACATGGAAATTAAATAAGATCTTATTCAGTATCCACTGAGTAATTAAAGAATTAAAAAAAATTCAGTCAAAAGATTTCTTGTAACAAATAATTATGAAAACCCTTGAGAAAAAGCAAAAACAGTACTCAGAGCATGGTTTACAGCAACAGTTGCACACATCAATAATGCAGAAAGAATTAAAACACACACTTTCATACATTAACTAGAAGAATTGGAAAAATGCAGCAAAATGAACCATTCGACCAAAAGAAAAAAATAACAAATGTTAGGGTAGAAATAAATGAAGCAGAAAATAATAAGATTAGGACATAAATAAATACATATATTTTAAATCAATAGGAAAAATCAGTAAGGCAGGAAGTTGGTTCTTTGAAAAGATGAACACAACTGATGAACTGCTGGCAAGCTTATCTAAGGAAAAGAATGAGAAAAAACAAGTTCTACAACTAAAAGATGAAATGGGTGATATTACTATAGAATCTAATGAGATTCAATATTATGAAAAGCTATATTCCAATAAATTTGAGAACTTAGAAGAAATGGATTAATTTTTAGAAATGTATTATTTGGCCTAGTTTTTACAAGATTATGTAGAAAATATTAACAAGCCTATAAAATATAGAATCAGACATAGTAAACAAACAAACAACAGACTACTAACATCATAAAGTTTAGGTCCAGCTGGTCTTACTGGGGAATTCTATCAAACATTTAAAGAAGACTTGGCACCAATTCTTTTTTCCTCCCCAAAATCTAACCCTAACCCTAACCATAGTCATAAAAACTTAGTACCAATTCTATAGAAACTATCAAACAATGTACTACCAAACTCATTTTACGAACCAACTTTAACTCTGATACCTTAAGCAGGCAAAGACATCACCAGAGTTGAAAATTACAAATAAAGATCTTTAAAGAACATAGATGCCAAGATCTTGAATAAAAATGCTCTCCTACAAAATATAGCTAAGCATCATAAAAGTAATATATGATGATCTTGTGGGATCCATACCACATATGCAAAGATGTTTTATTATTAGAAAAAAATAAGTGTAACTCATCACACAAACAAAATAAAAGAGGAGGAACTATATCAATCAATGTAGAAAATGATTTGATAAAATTCAATGTTCATTAGTGATTAAATCACACAACAGAATAGGAGGAAGATTTATCAAGATAATAAATGCCATATATGTTAAAACAATAGCCTGCTTGTCATTGAATGGAGATGAATTTAAATCATTTCCTCTGTGAACAGGAATTAGGCAGGGTTACCCTTTTTCACCACTTGTATTTAATATGCACAGCTCTGGAGCTAGAGGCATAGGCCATCAAAAAGATATTAAGGTTTCCACATAGGCACAGGAGAACTAAGAATCACTTATTTTCCAGTGACATAATCCTATATAGAGAAAACTCCTATGATTTAAATAAGCTATTGCTCAAACTAATTGTAAAATTTGGCAGCAAGACTGGCTATAAAATCAACATTCAAAGATCAGTTGAGATCTTGTATATTAAGCATGATGACACTGAAAAGGATAATGAAAAAATAGTACATTAAAGATAAGTACACAAAAGATAAAACATTTAGAACTAAATCTTACCAGAGAAATAAAATTCAACTAAGCATCATAAAAAATAACTAAGAAAACCAGAAAACACTCTTTCAAGAAACTGAAAGAAACATACATAACTGGAATAAGTTATCATGTTCCTGAATGGGCAGATTAAATGTTGTGAAAATGTTAACATTATAAAATTTACGTGACAAATTTAATGCAATTCCAATCCAGATCCCACTACAATTTTGCAAAGAAATTTGGAATCTAATTACCATCTTTTTATGGAAAGGAAAGAAAACTAGAATAAATAAAATGCTAATAAAATAAATATGAATTGGAGGTCTTTCAGTCCCCGGCACCTCCACCAAAGAAACAAAACAAGACAAAACAAAAAAGTAGGAGGCCTTTCAAATTCAGACTTTAAAACCTAATAGATAGCCATGGTACTTCAAACAGCTTGGCACTGTTATCATGATAGATATGAAGATTAATTAATTAGAATTAAAAATCCAGTTAGGCAACCAAGTAGACATCTAATATTGAGTAAAAATGGAAACACATCAAACGGACAACAGACAGCCATTTCAACAAATGGTGCTGAAAAAACTCAATCTTCACCTGCAAAAGAATAAAACAAGACCCATAACTCACACCAGATACAAAAACAAACTCAAATGAATCAGACTTAAATATAAATTGTGCAATGGTTAAAACATCAAAGAAAAATCGGGAAGAACATAAGGACCCTATTACAAGGCATAAACACAATACTGAACATAATGAAAAATATCCACACTTTAGAATACAATATAAAGAACTGAGATCTATTAAAATACAGCATTTGTGCAAACAAAAAACTAATCAAAAGAGTCAACAGAGAACCCACAGTTTTTTGGGAGAAGATTCAGTAATAATGCATAAGATAAAGGGCTAATCTCTAAAATATATAGAAAACTACAACATTTTAACAAGAAAAGCGTAAATAACCCAATTACAAATGATCAGAAGGCATGAATAGGCAATTTAAAACAGACAACATACAGGCAGCTAACAGTCATAGGAAGAAATATTTGAGATCATTAGCAATAAGAGAAATGCAATTTAAAATAACAATGAGATCTCACCAAGACACGTTGGGCAAAGTTCAATAAAATAGAAAATAACAAATGCTAGAGAAGATCTGGAAAGATAGGAATGCTCTCACATTACTGGGGATACAATTTTACAATTATGGAAATTTTAGAATTTTACAATTTTAGAATTTTACAATTATGGAAATTATTTTGGCATTTCCTTAAACAAATATAAGCCCAAGAACCTTATGATCCAGCAATTACTCTTTGGGACACATACACCAATGAAATAAAGATATAACACTAGCATATATATATTATGTTTATTGCAACTATTTCCACAATTCCCAAAACATAGAAACAACTCAAAATTCCAACTATAGAGTAAGAGGTGAGCATTCATTGCCATCAGGGCTCCTTTGCTAAGCACTATAAGAGAAAATTAGGAATTGTAGACAGGTAGTGACTGTTGCCAATTTGAAAGCACACACTGGATGAATAAGTTCCTAAATCCTTAGTGCCTATTAAGAAGTCACCTGAAAGCCAGTCAAGAGAAGGCAGGATTTTTGAAGGAACCATTCTAATGATTCACTTACATGATGAGCTTTGTTTGATTTTCCCTTAGTGTCGATGGACAATGTCTAGGTTATGTGGCTCAATATTGCAAAATATACTCATATTTACAAGAATTACAAACACAGTCTATAGACTTATGCTAAAAGGTGAACATTAAAATGAAGATATATTAAAATGAAGATTAGCACAATGCATTTTAAAATCAAATAATCTTAATGCAAAGTACACAAATTCCTTTATTCTTTGAAAAAATCATATTTATTAGGCACATTACTGTCAAGTAATGACGTTTTGAATCTTAGTTTTCAATATGCATATTCTTAGCAAAATAAAAATTGAAGTTTCATTCTTACTCAGGAAATAAGACTTCCTCCTGTTCGTTCTCATACCAAGCTGCAAAAAAAAAGGTTAGAAACCTGGAGTAAGAATGAGAGAAAATCAGTTACTCGAAATAGAATTTCTCAGCCTTTTTTTTTTAACCATAACCATCCTTCTTGACACTAAGTACCAGTTTCTTTATGCATTTCATTAAATAACCTGGCTTATAATTGGCAATACATTTTGAATTAATGAGATTTCCCCCTAAGCAACAACAATCTAAAAGTACTATATAGGTATAAAAATGACAAGCTGATTTGATTAAAATGTGTATACATATGCACACACATTTCTGGATGAAGAAACAAGAGATGCAGGATGCGTTAGTCCTGGTAGACTAGAGAAAAAAATTCATAAAGATTATATATATATATGTGTGTGTGTGTGTGTGTATGTATATATATATATTCCCCCACCAAAAGTGGGGGAAAATGAACATGTTTCTTATGGTCCAAAGGTGTGGTACCTCAGAACATTTTAGTATATTGGTACTATTGGGTTCCAAATATTTTTTCTTGTTTTCTTGCTCTCAAAACTGGATGTGTCTTATGGTCCAAAAAATACAATATATACAAGAGCAATTGAACATTGAGAAAAAATATCCCAACCCATTCCATTCCAAGGTCATAAGTCCAGTATTAGCCCCTGTGACCGATACCAATCTATAAGTCCTCTTCAGGCTCATGAAACACATGCAATGATGCCAAATGCAGAAGTACCACAAGCTAGTGGGTAGAAAGTCTTTGGATCCAGTAGCATTGTAAGCATCTCAGCGCTGGCAGAAGTCTCCACATGGCTCCTCTAGGTCCAGGTTTCTGGCTGTACTGGGTAGGTTCATTTTACTTCTCCTCAGGAATGTCTTCCAGGAATCCAGCCTTGTCAGTAGAGTATCTCCAAGGGAGTGAGAGTCTCTTGCTTCTAAGAATGAAGTATCAGATTTCCCAGAATTCTCAGAGGAGAAAGTCATGTCCACACAGAGGTCTTATTGACCATCTCCAGATTGAAAGACTAGACTCCACCTCTGCACTCTTAATCCTCAAGTTGACACCAGATTAGTTGACTGCCACACAGGAGAATAAAGTGATGATTTAATAAATATCTGTTAATATTTAAGCAAGAATGCCATTTCATGACAAATTTAACTATTTATCACAAGACTTGAATCACCTAGCTTTTTCATCTTTCTACTTTCCCTTAATACAGACACAACACACACATGCACACACATTGAATAAGTGAATGAATGAAGACCTTCCTCCAGTAAGCTACCTTTAAACCAACCCAATGTAAAGAAATTATCTAGTCAGAAAATGTGTCTAATGATACTATACAGTACCCATTTACTTTTCATAATGAGTATTAATATGATGTAAGAAACCATCAGGCGTCTTCTCCCTGAGAAGTCAAATGAACGTATCCAGTGCAGCAAGAAACCTGGACTCAGAGAAGCCACATGGAGACTCCTGCCAGCACTGAGATGCTTACAGCACCATGGAATCCAAAGACTTTATACACACTGGCTTGTGTTCCTTCTGCATTTGACATCATTGCAAATAATATAGAAAAAGAAGGAATGGAAACATGGGTACCATACAAATTCTATGATAGCTAATGCTGAAGCCAGTCTGGCATACCCAAATAAAACTTTAGAAATCAAATCTTTATTACTGGCTATGATATAGGCCTTTGTGGTAAAATGATTTAATGTTTGACTGCTAAACAAAACTACAGTGATTCAAATGTACCCTGCAGGAACAAATGAGAAAATGTGAATGATGGGGCTGTGTAAATATTACAACTTAGGAAACTCTGTCAAAAGTTTTACTCTGTCTTATGAGGTCACTAAGAGTTTAAATCAACTAGACAGTACTTAACAAAAGCAACATAATGTTAGGTCAAAATGCTCTGAAACAATTAAGACAAATTCATCAGTGAATCCATGAAGTTGTATGCCCAATTAATTAAAGCATCATCTTTAAAGAGAATTTAATATTGCAATTTTAAACTTAATTGAGTTTAATAAAAAACAAGACTCAACATTAAACTTAGATTTAAGAATCATTCATTCATTCACCAATTCATCAATTTATTCATGAGATATTCATTAAGCATCTATCAAATGCTTCCTATGACAGATTCTAAATCTATAGAGATGAAAACTCAAGTACAGAATCTAATGAGGTCACAAGTTAAGGGTATGAGCATTGGCAATACAACATGAGGGTTTCTACAAGATTTGTAAAATATGGTTCTTATCTTTCTAAGAAAAAGGAAAAGAAAAAACATGGACCTTAATGCATTTTAGTACTTTATAACCATAATCATAATTTACAGTCATGAATGAGTAGTTTGAAAGATTCAAGCAAGAAAACTCATCTGTAATACAATAGAGATAATATGTTAATGTTTTATGCATATCATTCAATGCATGCACACACTACAACATAAAATTCACAGTACATATACACATTTTAATATAATTTTAAATTAATTTACATTTTCCCACATTATTAAAGCTCTTCCTAAAATGTTTCTAATGGCTACATATGATTTTAAGCACATTACTAATAGTGGTGAAGACTTGTTTAAACTTCCTGAGATTAATTTTAGCAGAACATAACTAAAATTCTCATAGTAAATCACTAAATACCTTACAATAGAAATGTAAGTCAAGAAATATTGCTGCAAAATCATAAAACTTCTTAACCCCAAATAATCAAAATATGGAGCTATTATTTCTTACCTTACCCTTCATGTAGGTTTATACACATTTAAAAGCCATACTTTTAACCCTTTTCTGAATAATTCAGCTCTTCTTGAGTTACATCCTTGAGGGACACAAATCATGTCATTTTGCAATGTTCTTCAAGTTTGGTGATTAAAAAGAAGTCGAAAAGTTTAGGATCAGGGCTATAGGGTGGATATGATAAGATGACCCAGGGAAATTCCTGTAGGATAGTCCTTGTCCTTGAAGAAGCAGTAGGTACATTGTCATGATGGAGGAAAATTCCTTGCACAAGGTCCCTGGCCTTTCTTTCATGCATGCAGTTTAAAAAAATTTTAATCATTTTTCAATAATAACCCCCCATAATCATTCTGTGGATTTTGAGAAAATATATCAGTATTATCCTTTTAAAATCCACCTCAGTAGTCACCATAAGCATCTGAACTTACCTCCAGGACTTGAATATCACTTGCATAAGAGATTTCCTTGGAAACCATTGTTTTGATTGGACTCTTTTGAAAGGCACTTTCATGAGTCTTAGACAACTGTACTACTGAGAAACTTGTGTGTAGCCATCCCCTGATCACAAACACATGTTTATGCAAGATATATTTGAAATAAACCCATATATTTCTAGGAACTCTGGTGATATAGTGGTTATGTGTTTGAATATGAACAGTAACCACTATACCACCAGAGCTCCTAGATATGTATGGGTTTATTTCAAACATAACATCACGTGATTGTGTAACTACCACAGTTGTATTTTGTCCCAGATCCAACAAAAGTGTATGGAGACTTCTCCTGTGAAGGCCAGTTGGTTGGCCAGAACATTGTCTTCCAAATTCCTTCACACAGATAAGTGAACCCCTCCAGTGATGCATCTTTTTGTTAAAACATTTCTAATCATATTCTGTCAATTACTGAATTTGGGGTTTTTGCTAATGACTTCAGTGTACCTTGGACTTCTTCCACCTGTACCTTGAGTTCTTAAGCATACACTAATGCTTAAAATGATTGGATATTGATTGATTATTTTTGTTACAGTGATTCTGTGTGTTCAATCCTTTTTAATAGTTGAATATTTTAATAGGATCCCTCATTATTTCAACTTGAGACTTGAATATTTTCTTTGTATTTTAGCTTGAGAAATTCCAAGAATCAAGAATCTTCTTTCTTTTTGGTTTTCTAACCACAGGTCTTTGCACATTTCATTTAAATACTTTGTACACTCAAGCAACCTTTTGAAATATTCTGTTCATGTCTGCTACTTCATTATTTCTTCCTTTTGATTTAGTTATTCTACATTCCAGAGCAAGTGTCAGTCTATTCTGATATATTTTATAATAATAAAAAGATAATATTTTCTGTGGTGATCTTTGTTTGCTGTCTCTTAAATGAATGTTGGCTTTCCATGTTGATGTCTTATATGTCATCCAACAATGTATTTGTTCTTCAGTCATTAACTTCCAATGTATCAAATATATTATTGAGTTAGTTTCTCAATTTAGATGAAATCTAGTCCATCTTCTACTTTGACTTTTGTGGACTTGTTTTTATTTTATTTTTTTCATTTAACTCACTTTTATGCTTCCCTTAGCAAAAGCACCTCAGATCCCAATTGTTTTAAATTGCAGAAGCAGCACGTGTCTTAGTGATTTAGAAGAGATGACTTTTTCCCCTTTCATGTTACTCTAAATATGTATATTAGAAATTGATGGTCTGTTCAACTGCCAGCACCCAGTCTTCTTCTGATTAATGATATTAAGTTTCTCCACTGTTTCTTCTCACAGATATCCTTGATTTTATTCCTGTGTGTTCCATGTGATGAGGTATACAGTCACCATTTATATTATAGGGGGGAAAAGTACTTGCAATAAGTTCAATTTTTATTTTTGAAAATGCTATCTTGCTATATCTGATCAGACTTACATCACCAAGGTCATATTTTCTAATCCCCCATCCTTTGTTGTTTCTAATTTTCACACTTTAAACATCAATATGTATCAATGTACCTTAAGCACAAGTTCCTCATCCTTGGCATTAGTGGTTGGTGCAAAAAAAGTTTATGATGTTTTTGTGAAATAGTATTCTTTATAGACATATATATTATAATATGAAAGTCTTATATTTAAGGATACATTTTGAAATTATCCTTTTAATGATGAATTTGACACTATTTTTCTTCAATTTGCCATTCTGACATAATGGCACATATGATTATAGCCTGATTCAAAATAACCAATACTAGTCTATATCAGCTTACCAATGCTTATTATCTTGATCTTTATGCATTCCTTCTATTTTTGATGGCTTTACATGTTTCTTAGACCCATATTCTGAATATTCCATATTCTGATTATTGATGGATGTTTACAACTGCTTCGAATTGTATAGTGCTGTATCAGCAAATTAAGGTACCAAAAACTTTTCTGCACCCATGTCATTATCAACTCTACTTGGGCATAGCACTTGTGTTTCAAATGCCTTTCAACCTGAGGAACCCAACATCTGTCACTGTTTACTGTTACTTATAAAGTTTTCAGTGAATAATTTTTCAGAAACATACTGGCCCTTCCTTTTTCCTGCCCTGTGTTAGTCTAGAATCTCATTGTTGACTCTGATGATGTTTTAGACAGCAGAAACCTCTCTTCCGGCATCACAGCAACAGGCAAACTGCAATAGTACAACAAACTGATGAACAATGGTGTAAATTTTCGCAGCCTTGGAAAGCATGAGGCCAGTTCTACTCTGACTGATATGATTGCTGGGATTGCAGTTGACTAGACATCAGTGTGTTTGGTTTTGATTCAGCTCCAATTGTAGCACCTGCAGCCCAGTTTCCTTGACAGTTCTTCAGTAAAGTTTGGTCTCCATGTAACTTATTCACGCCGTGCTTGTGGTATCTGCTGAAAATATCACAGTAGGTAAGTGGTGGAGCTGACATTTGAATACACCTCAGCTTTAAGGCACATGCATACTACATATGATCAGTTTGTCAATACAAATGATGTAAAAAATATATAGTATTCTGAGAAAGCTAGCTTCAATTCAAGGATAATATTGAATTGACACTGTACCAGGTACACAAAAATTAATTAGTAACAAAAAATTAAATACAACTATTTGGTAGGAACATAGATGAATGCATATGTACATTTTGCAAATAAGACACTCACATGATATAATATGCAAATATATGCATAATATTTTTGCATATAATTGCAAAAAGAAATTAAGTAAAACAATTCTGGCAGAGCATATCCATGAATATATCACGCATTCCTCAAGACATAGAAGTAAATCTCTCTCTCTCTCTCTCTCTCTCTCTCTCTCTCTCTCTCTCTCTCTCATCTCCTACAGACTTCCAAGAAGATGTCTGACAAGTACAGGAGGTCAGCCAGAAGGGGAACCTCAGCTGTCTGGAACCCTGGCGAATAGCTTTCCAGTTAAGTGGACTGACGCCTCTGCACATGAGGGTCTGGAGGAGTGGCCTGAGCGAGAGGAGCAAGGACCATCGCAGAACATGTGGAGAGCTGCATCTTGTGCCTGCCTCTCTGGCAGCCTCGGTGCACTCCCCTGTGGGTGCCACCACTGCAGCCATGGTGCCCTTTTGCCATTGAACCCGGTCCAGAATGCTGACGCATACATCCCGCTGCACACCCACGCCATAGTGGAGCACCTCCTTTCCTGCACTACCCTCCCACCCCCACCCCCCGACTACTGCTTCTAGTGACAGATCCCAAACGACGGACTTGCTGCTACCTTCAGTGCATGAGAGGTTTCGGGATATTGTGGCTACTGTTGCACCCCTGTCCCCAGCCACTTTGGGGGCTCTGGCGTCAGCCTCAGACTCACCTGGTGGATGCATGATGCATCACAGTGTGGTGGCTGCCGCTTCTCTCACACCGGCCTTCACGGCTCTTGCTGCAGCTGCTGACTTAGTTAGAATTCATTGTTAGGGGGCCTTGCACCCCACCCTTGGCATGCTTTGCAGCTCCAGACATTTCCCATTGTCACCTGCACGGTGCACCCTAATATTGCTGCTGCCTCTCCCACAGTCAGCCCGTAAGCCTACATCTGCAAGTGTATAAGTGATTTGGCTTAGGCTGCAAGAGGTTGCATGTATTGTCACTGCTGGTTTGCGCCCACTCCGAGTTCACAGGAGAAGTGCACAGCACACCAGGCGTGCACCAGTGCATGCCAACACCACTACTACATTTGCTGAAGGAGACCCACCCTCAATGTGAGACCCAGCCCACAAAGCTTCTCCCCTTACCATCAGAGCGCTGTTGTCAAGGCCATAACCCTGCAAACTCCAGCTTGAGATCTCAGTTCCAGGGAGTCCACTGTGTGCAGACGGATTATTGCAACTATCCTTAGCTTTTCTCAGACCGCCATTGCAGTGACTCACCAGCTCACACACTGTAACCCACTCAAGTGCCCCAGCCTTATCAACCCAACAAGAGCAACAGTCTTCCTGCACTTAGGGAAGTCTACAATCTAACAGTGCTTTCTCCCTTATTTTTATAAATAATTTTTCTTCCTGGATACACCTGTGTCTTTCCCCACACACTATCACTTCTTCTTCTTTCTCTATTTTCTGCTCACAAAATATTTTACTATAACTATTACTTTTTATTGTACTTATATGTATGTATATACATTTGTTGATTTAATAAAATTGTTGGGTCTTATCGAAAACCTCTTTTTGTCATCCTTTTCTATTACTATTCTCCTATTTTTATACTTTCTTCACCTTTGTTTTTAAAAAAATCATTTCATTGGGGGCTCATACCACTCTTATCACAAGCCATGCATACACGCATTATAGGCAAAGCACATTTGTACATTTTTGCCATCATCATTCTCAGAACATTTTCTTTCTATTTAAGCCCTTTGTATTAGCTCCTCATATTAGCTCCCATCATCCCCACTTCCCTCTCCCTCATAAACCCTTGATAATTTATAAATCATTATTTTGTCACATCGTAAACTCTCCAATGTCTCCCTTCACCTACTTCCCTTTTGTCTGTATGGCAGGGAAGAAGTTATATGTAGATCCTTGCAATTGGTTCCCCTCTTTCTTCTCCACCCTCCCGGTATCACTACTCTCACCACTGGTCCTGATGGGACCATCTGTCTTAGATTCCCCATGTTTCTGTTTCCTAACTGTACCAGTGTACATACTCTGGTCTACCCGGGTTTGTAAAGTAAAATTGGAGTCATGATAGTGCAGGGAAGAAGCATTTAAGAAATAGAGGAAAGTTGCATATTTCATAGTTGCTATACTGTACCCTAATTTGGTTGTCTTCTCCCTACCACTCTTCTTTAAGGGGATGTTGCTTCACCTACAGATGGGCTTTGAGTCCCCAATCTGTACCCCCCAAATATAATGATGCAAATTTTAGTTATTTGATGCTCGATACTTGATCCCTTTGACATCTCGTGGTCACATAGGCTGGTATGCTTCTTCCATGTGGGTTTTGTTGCTTCTCAGCTAGATGGCAGCTTGTTTACCTTCAGGCCTTTAAGACCCCAGATACTATGTCTTTTGATAGCAGGGCACCATCAGCTTTCTTCACCACATTTACTTATAAACACTTTTGTCTTCAGCAATCATATCAAGAAGGTGGGCACGCAATGATATGATTTTTAGTTCTTTGATGCCTGATACTGATCCCTTTGACAACGTGTGGTCACAGAGGCTGGTGTGCTTCTTCTATGTGGGCTTTGTTTTTTCCGAGCTAGATGGCTGCTTGTTTACTTGTCTTTTATGTGCAAGTCTCTCCAGTACCACTTGGCAGAGTCAGTTACCCCACATGACCCAGAAAGCCCACATAGCACTAACACATGCACCGTGGTGCAGTGGAAAGAGCAGTCAGTTACAGTCCAAACAAAAAAAACTGAAAATCAAGAAAAGCAGACACAAATAACTGAACAACACCCAGATCCAAAAGATTATTTTGAAGAAAAGTCCCTGACTTACCATAAGTTGAATTTAGAAGAATGGTGTTCAAGTATTTTCACAAGTTGGAGGAAATGTCTAAGAGAAAAAGGGCAAACAAAAATTAGAATCTCGATACCAACTATAATTCCAAAAAGATAAGTAATAAGATAAAGGGATATGCAAAGTAAATAGCAGAGCAGTAGAGTCAAAGATATGGACAGCTAGATTAGTGAGCTTAAAGACCATGAGTGCAACTCCAACAGACAAAAGAGAAAAATCAACAAATAGAGAAAATAAATCTGAAAATAGTCTAAAAAGTATATAATACATTATCAAGAACAACATATCTCATTTGAATTCTGAAGCTGGAAGAACAGAAAATCTACAGAGAATATAGTACAAGAAATCAGGGAAGATGTAAGAACATTCCCAGACAAAGGAAAAATAAGACTCGGCCAAACAAGGACAGCATCACACAAAGTATTAACAGGAGCACTTTGAATAGAGCATCAACAACAATAGTGAACCAACCTAAGAGCAACATGCAAAACATTTCCATCCCCAAATTAATTCCCTGGAAGCAGTACACAGTGCAACACAGAAATCAAGCAAGAACAAAGACATTATTAAGACCATAAAAATGAAACAAAGAACACAGAAAAATATAAGAAATAAATTCACACATATAAATAATGACATGAGATATTAAGTGTAGCAGTAAAGACACAGAAAGTCTAGTTTGGGTTACAAAATGAGACATCAATATTTTGACTATATGAGACACATCTTAGAAACAAAGACAGAAAATACACTAAAAATAAAAGGACGGATAAAATGTACCAAGCTGATTGTAGCCAAGACAACCAAGAGCGACAATATTGATTTTTGATAAAAAGAGACATCAGGGGGAAAAGCATCATGAGAGACAAAAATGACACTATATAATGATTAAAAGAAAAACAGAACCGAAATAACCATAATAAACATATATGCACCCAATGAATTATTCTTGAAATATATTAAACTCTTACAGAGTTGAAGAGAGTAACACATAAATCAGCAATAATTGTACATATATTAGACTAGGCTGTCTAGGAAAACAAAACCAGTGGCTCTCACATATGCATTGGAAAGAACTTTATATCAAGGAGTAATCTTATACCAAGGAGGCATCCCTGACCAGTCCAACTTAATTCCATGAGTCCATAGTCCAAAAGCAGGTGGAGCCCTCTTCACCTATATGCAGCCCAATGGCATAGAAAAGTGAAGTGGACTGCACTGATCATAGGTCTGTGAGTACAGAGTCACATGAATCCAAAGTCAGTGGAAACATGGCAGTAAAATGATAATTCTCAAGGTCATATGGACCATATTGGGCCACCCCTATAGTCTGGCATAGAGTTCCCTCAAGCAAAAAAGGAAGGGATTCCAATATTTCTCTTATAAAAAGGCCACACCTCCCAAAATACATCATCTGGTTGTGATCAGATTGACAGGTTAGTCTCCACAAATGGAATAAAGTAAAATTAGCCATCATATGAACCTGTAGGAATTACTTCCAGATAAGGTTTCTGATCTCAAATAACAGCTAGGACATCATGATTGGTAAAGAAGAGGGCCGGTGGAAAACAGGAAAATCCTAGATAAGATATATTAACTGGGTGGTTGCAAAAATGGGTCGAATCATAGGAACAATAGTATGGATGGCATAAGACCTGGCATTCTTTTGTTCTGTTGTACATTGTGTTGCTATGAGTTGGAACTAAATCATTGTAACCTAAGAGAAACAACATTTGTATATGTGTATTTATCAATGCACAAATGTATCCACAAATGTGGTACATAAAGAGACTTATGAAACCTTTTTAGACGTACTTGAATATATTGAGGGAATGTGTTCATGGACCTGGGGGATAAGGACCATCATTTCAGAGGACAACAAGGTCAAATGGCATAACAGTTCAAAAAGACAATGTTCTTTAACCTCCTTTGGTGAGTCGCAAGTAGGGTCAGAAGAACTGGTAAGCAACCATGTAAGGTGCAATTACAGGTACTGACTTGTCCAGAGGAAAGAAGAATGATGAAAATACAAAGACATATAAAAACAGTTAGTCTAATGTACTCTTCCTGTCCCACTTTACTAAGCATTGTGTCCTTTGCCAGGATCTCTTCTGACAACATGTTCAAAGTGCACGAGATTAAATCTCAGCAGATTCACTTCTAAGGAACATTCTGGCTATACTTCCAATAAAGATGTGTTTGTTCTGGCAGGCATAGTACATCCAATAATTTTCACTGGCATAATAAGTCAAATTAATCTGTTCTTTGGTTTTCGTTATGCAATGCACAAATTTCACATGTATATGAGATGCTTGAAAAATGTTGTTAGTGACCCAACAGAATGCAGAAATTATTTACTGATAACAGTAACAACACATGACATGAAAGCAAAAACTTTACTGAGGAGCATTAAAAAGCAGTTACAGCAGTATATCTACAGTGAGCTGCCATGACATCAAGCCAGATTCAGAAGACAATATGAAATGAAGGATAGAATTATGATGTCCAACAGCTATTGGCTGAATGTAGAGAATACCAGAATGATGTTTAAATGTGCTCCATGGATGATGCAAAGGCATTTGACTGTGTGGGTCATAACAAACTGCACAGCAATGAGAAGACTGGGAATTCCAGGACACTGCATTGTGCTCATGGAGAACCTGTATGCAGAAAAACAGGCAGTTCTTTGCCCAGAATAATGCAACACTCTGGTGTTTAATATCAGGAAAGATGTGGGTCAGGATTGGATCCTTTCACCACAGTTTTTGAGTCACTATTTTAAGCAAACAAGCAGAGAACTTAAATTTTATGAAGAAGAACATGGCATCAAGTTGAAGGAAGGCCAGCCAATAAGGGGGCTTTCCTCTAGTTTTTTTTCTTTTTTTTTGTGGCATCACTGCCTTGGTGGGAGTAGGAACCCTAGCCTCACTCCTGGAGAGCTGCTCCTGGATTTGAACCATCAACCCTGTGGGCTACAGTCCCACACACAACCACTACGTCACCAGGGCTCAGCCTGCTCTAGTTTTTTTAATGCTTCCCTCCCCTCACTATTATTACACAAATTCTACCTCATAAATCTGACTATACCAGAGATTGTACATTGATATAGATAAGAGCTAAAAACACAGGGAATTCAGAAGAGATAAATCCCTCAAGACTGATATTGAGAGTAGCAATACCAGGAGGTTAAGGGGGAGGGGAGGTAGAAAGGAGTATCTGATCACAATGATTGACATATAACCCCTTCCAGGGGGATGAACAACAGAAAAGTGGGTGAAGGGATATAGCAGTTGGTGTAAGACATGACATTTTTTAAAATTATCAAGTGTTAATGAGCAAGGGAGGGTAGAGCAGACTCAAGTAGAAAGGAAATATTTTGAAAATTATGAAGAAGGCAACATATGTATTAATGTGCTCAACACAATGGATGGATGGATTATGATAAGAGCTGTAAGAGCTCCAACTAAATGAATTTTTAAAATTACAGTCTTTTTGGCACAATGGTTTCAATATATTAAAGAGTTGTGCAATTAAAAAAAGTTAGGAGGAAGGCCTACTTACTACCTTTGATGTGAACATGACAAAACTTTGCTTGTTGAAATCAAGTATTTGAAGTACTTACTAATGAATACAATGTTCTAGATTGCAATTCCAAGCACCCAAACCAAAAAAACCAAACTCACTTCCATTAAGTCAATTCTGACTCATTCACTGTAAAGAAAAATTAAATTCTCATAATTGGTCCTAGAGATAACAAAATGATAAACAGAGAAAAAAAGAAGTTGGCAAAGATTGTGTTTGGATACACAATCATTGCTCATGAAAACAGCCATTAAGAAATCAAACAAACAAAAAAAATCAAACAGCATATTGCATTATGCAAATATGCTTGTTCACAAGACGTCATTGAAGTGTTGAAGAGCAAGCCTGTCATTTTGAGGACTAAGGGGTGACTGAACCAACGTACATACACAGGAACAAATTCAAAATGCACTAAGGCTTAAAATTTCCAACTAAAGTGATTATTATTACTTTTTCTCCTTTAATTTTTACATATAGAACCTAATTCTGCTTTAGAAATTGGATTAGACCAGAACATACACACTGCTAGAGATAAAAGCCTGCATCACAGGGAATCCAGGATAGATAAATCCCTCAGGGTCAACAAGTAGAGTAGAGATACCAGTGGAAATAAAGGAGGGTGGGAGTAGAATTGGGGAATCAATCACAAGGATCAATCTAGCACAGCTTCCCTGGGGGACACATAATGGAAAAGTTGGTGAGGGACTACAGTGGATGTTTAAGATATGGAAAAATAATCTTTAACTTATCAAGGGTTCGTGAGAGAGGGTGGGGCAGGGGGTGAGGGGGAAGAAATGGGGAGCTGATATCAGGGGCTCAAGCGAGAAGAGAATGCTTTGAAAATGATGATGGCAGTATATGTGCAAATGTGCTTGACACACTGAATTGTGATGAGATGTAAGAGCCCCCAGTAAAAGTAAGAAAGAGAGAGAGAGAGAGAGAGAGAGAGAGCAAGCAGTAGTGCCCATACTGCCCAGCTATCATGGAAGTAGCCAGTTAATGACAGTGAGGGTTTTCCCCCAGCCCCTAGATTACAACCAGGGAATTTGGTTTTCTGTGCTGATGAAAACACTGTAATTTTAATGCAGTATATGACAGTGTATGTATATATGCTGTTTATATGTATACTTTTATATGTGTGTGTATATACACCCCCCCACTATATGCATGAAAACCTTAAAACGTAAACTTTACTTGAAACTTTTTCTCGTAGGTCTACCACAAACAGAAGGACCTTCCCCAGGCTAGCTGCTAAAGCAGCTGCTGCATGGCAAGGTCTGAATGGTGGCTTCGGATTGCTCTCTCCTACTTTGAAGCTGATGCACAGCAGCTGCCTTGTTACTGCACGGCAGCCACTGAAGCATGAACCAGCCAGAAAAAAACGAAGAACAAAACTCGAAATACTCTGTATAAGAATTCAAATTGTTAACCTCTAAGCCAGGTCAGCCACATGTGTGAGCTCTGCAGATTTTATCCTTCAAAAGAATCTCAAGTTCCCAGTCAGTTACGGTCCTCAGCACGTGCAGCAGGCACGGGCCATCTTTGAGGCCTACTCTGACTACTTTGGGTACTGTAATGTTGCCTTCAATTAGCATTTGTGGAATCATATTTCTTTCACTTAACAAGTTGTTCTAAAACACAAGAAAATTTATGTGTACCTTAATATTGATCCTTGATTCTACTTTTCTTTTATCCCCTGATTCTTTGCCACCTGCCCTTCATCCACGCAGACAAGTCAATATAGCCCTAGGGAAAATATCCTCTGCTGCAGACATCTAATTCCAGCTATACATTTAGAATGTATAGCACAGTGATCAAGTTGTCTTAGTTCAGTAATCTG
Organism: Nesogale talazaci; assembly: GCA_004026705.1. Taxonomy (NCBI): domain Eukaryota; kingdom Metazoa; phylum Chordata; class Mammalia; order Afrosoricida; family Tenrecidae; genus Nesogale; species Nesogale talazaci. The sequence continues at coordinate 134,844 of PVJH01002701.1, read as the reverse complement.
TAAAGTGATAATGATGATGATGATGATGATATTTATCAAGATTTATAGATAAAATAGATAGACAGGCAGTTCTTAATACAATGCCTGTCCAACATAATTCTCTTCAACAAATATTGGCTTTTTCTATTATTTGTATTTTTATTTGACTTGGTTCCATCGAGGTCCCCTTTCTATCAATTCTCTCTCTCTCTCTCTCTCTCTCTCTCTATCTCTTTCATTCCTTGCCCTTTGTTAAGTCCTAATAAAGCCAATCTGGTCAATAGTTTACTAGTCATTTCCTTACATCAAGGCTGATTTACTGTCATCAGAGAATCTTATTTTTATGTATAATTGCTCAAAGGTCAGGTCCTTCATTATTTTTTCAACTAATCTGGCTACTTGCATCCCTATTAACTAGTATACATATTCATATATTGCTTTTAGGCAATGATGTAGTTCCTTTCAAATCAGCACACTAGAATTTTTTTTAAAAAAATGCTGCTGTCCAAAGAAACCATTTCTGTCTCTCTATTCCAGGATAAATGGAAAGAGGCATTTTATAGACAGCCCTATCTTTGGCTGCATGCCCCCCCCCAAAGCATTCATCCATTACTACATTTAAAATGAATTCATGGTGTTCACTTCAACAGCATATACATATTATAATTGGAATGATTCAGAGAAGATTAACTTGGCCTTTCACAAGGATGACACAAATTTGTGAAGCATTTCACAATTTTGAAACTGGCATTTTCATGCATTGTGCTGAAAGTGTAAGTGGTAAAACTTCTATAAAGATGAATCCCAAAATAACCATAAATGTTACAAATGCATTCCTCTCTTGATCCACCAATCCCATTTAAGATCAATTATCCAGCTATACTGGTACATATACAAAATGATATATTTACAAAGCTTTTTTACAGAGGACATTGTTTCTGATTGCAAAGGACAGGAAAATTATAAGAATCTATCAAAGGATATAGATTAAATAAACTCAATAGAATGTAACACAGATTGGAAAAAATGATGCTATTTACACATGGATATAACAAGTATAGAAATATACAATATGAAATATATTTGGGTACAGAATAGTCTATATACCTTTTGTGTAAAAATGTTGCAATTGCTCTGATGTGTCTATTGGTCTTGTAACCTGAAGAATCGACTTCGGAACCACATATGGCAAGAAGAAGGTAGGATTTATTTGAAAGGAAAGAGGCAGCAGGTGGGGGGAACTCGAGCGAGTTGCACTGAATGAACTGTGTCGGGGTGGGGATGTTATTGGATTTGGGGTACTTGGCCTGTCTGTGCCTCCAGGTAATGAAGGAAGCAATCCCGAATGTGGTCCTATTTCTAGGGTCACTCATAAACTTGGCCTTGCTCTCCGCACGGCTGAGTCTTGTGTAAATACAGGCAGAGAAGTAAGCATGCAATGTGTCAATAAAAAGAATCATGGGGTTGCTGACTTTGAGCTCAGAGAAAGCTTAGAGGTCTGATGCCTGCGGGCTTAAGGCTTAAATTGTTCTAAGCAGCTGAATCACCCTCCAGACATCCTGCCACTCCCAATGCTCCCCATTGTCTCTGGGTCTCTTTCTCTCCTTATCTCTCAAGAACCAGTATCTTTTCATAAAGAAACCAAATAAACTATCATCCATCTCACCAGATGGTCAATTTCATCCAGCAGACCTACAGACTTTTTTTCATAAGTAATGCTTTATTGTAACATACATGTTTATTTTTGTATCATATGGCTGCTGTTCTCAAGGTGAGCAGTTTGAAACCACCAGCTGCTCTATGGGACATCGATGGGGCTTTCTGCTCCAATAGAGTTAAAACCTTGGGAAGTCACAGGGGACAGTTCTGTTTTGTCTTATAGAAGTAGTTCTCAACATTCCTAATGCCACGACCCTTTAATACAGTTCTGTTAGATTCTCTCTCTCTCTCTCTCCCTCTGCCTAAGCCTGGCAAGTGCATGGGACCGTGGCTTAGCCAGTGGGACTGGACCGCAACCTGGTTGGGCTACACTGTGTCGGAGTCGCTGGGGGAGAGAGAGGCCGAGCAAAACCTCTGGCTTTTCAGGGACCTCATTGGGAGGTGTGGGCGAGAATGGTGGTGGACCCCACTGGCTGAATCAAATTCACTTGGCTTAGGTGGGCCAATTCAGGTGTAACGCCCACCTAGGTGTACCACCCCTTCCTGGCCAGGGGCGTGAACATAAGAGTTCCTCATGCTGTTGTGACCCCCACGCGCCCGAAACCATACAATTATTTTCATTCCTACTTCATAACTGTCATTTTGCTACTGTTATGAATTGGGCGACCCCTGAGAAAAGGTAGGCCTTCAAAGGGGTTGCGACCCACAGGTTGAGAACTGCTGTCCTGTAATAGATTTGCTCTGATTTGGCGTAGACCCCTTGGCATTAAGTTTGTGGTTGCTTTGGAACTCCAACAGATTTTCTATGTGGTAACCGAAATCATATGGCCTGCAGGTTTAAAATGTTTATTCTCTAGGTCTTCATAAAAATGTTTGCTATCTGTTGGTCTAGAGGGCGAAGGGTATGGACAGAGCCGATGGGAAACAATATTTTTCAATATACATATTCTTTGATTTATCTTAAATTTTTGAACTAGATAAATGTATCTTTGTAAAAATTAAAATTAGACCAATAAACCTTTGCTTCTACCTTCAATTTTCTGGGTACCAGATAGAAAATAAACTGAGAACAGTTAGTATGTGTGGTTGAAATAACCCTATTAAGAAATATTTGTGAAATTAAAAACAAGCCATTTTTGTAAAATGAAAAACTTCATTGTGTCACATAATCAAAAACCACCCATAAACACAGTAGTCTGAAATCTTGCTGTGTGACTATTTCATATATGAAGGAGGCTTCAAAAAAGTTCATAGAAAAACTCCCTTATCTTTTCACTTCATCTTGCCACAATCTCTTTGAAGAGCCCTTATATACACCTATGAAGCTATCCAAAGGACAGGGAGTTCTTGAGGCAGGTAGTAATAATTAAAATAGTTTATATTATGATTTTTTAAATTTAAACTAATCTTTATTGAGCTTTTGTTATATGTCACTTCTTATTTATAATGTTTTGCATATATTGTATCTTTTATTCTTGACAGTAACCTAAATTTATGCCTTTGGTCTAGTTTTCTTTCCTGAACTCCAGGCTCATGTAACTGAACGCCTACTCTACTTCTCAAGTGGGATGCCTAATAGACCACTTAAACAACACCCTGAGAAAAGTGAACTCTTGGTTTTCACCAGAGATCACACTTCCCTACACTCCCCACATGTGTTTCATAGAGAGCTTTCTCCAACAACAGTGCAATTCTATATTTCCAGTTGCTCAGTTTTTGTTTGTGTGTTTATTTGTCTTCTTTTTCCACTGGGAATCATCTTGACCTATCTCTTTTTTCCATAGCATACATTTAATCCATCAACCAGAAAGTTGTCTAGAATTGCATCATTTCTGACCACATTCATTGCTACCACCCTGCTGTAAGATTTTGATCCACTATCATCTCTCATTGAAATTACGTCACTAGTGTCTTCACTGATAATCTGTTTCTCCTTTTGCCTTCTAACCATCTATTTTCAACATAGTGGGCAGACTTATCCCTGAAAGTATAAGGTTAATTTGTCACTCCTGTTCAGTACTGAATAATAATTTCTTTTAAATTCAGAATCAAAGTCATAATTCTTTAAGTTTTTATTCATCTGAAGTATATCCAGATCATCGTATATTTAAAACAAAACAAAAAGATTCTGTCATGAGCCCAGCATTGGTTATGACCTTGTGCTTTTCTACAATATGTTTGACATAGCATTTTTCATCTTTAATACAATACGTAGTTTACCTATTTAAGTATTTCTGTTTATTGTTTATCCATCTGGTATAAAATGCGCTCTCGGATGTTTGTCAAATGAATGAATAATCCCTTGGAATGCAGGTATTATTTATTTCCCATTACATGCGAGTCCCAGTCAGGTATCTTCTGACTGCATACTACTAGGTTGCTCTTTTTAGCCTACCAACTACTCTGTACAGAGAGACCAAGCTTTCTGCCTCCTAAAGATTTATAGCCTTGGAAACCCTATATAGGGTCACAGCAATTTGGAATCGACTCAATGACCAGATATTTATTTTTGTTTGATTTACTTTTTCCCCCTCCTTTGGACACAAGTGGGATGAAAGGTTGCCTTGTTTTGCCCCAAAGTTAGAAAACTACTAAGGAACAGGGCCAACAATTAAACTGAGATCCTTCAGACTCTAAAGTTCATGATCTTAACCACTGTGTCAGTCATGTAATCTGGTGTCATTTTCAGGATTGGGAGTGTAAGGGTGGAGTCTAGCCTGTCAATCTGGAGATAGCAAATAAGAGCTTTGTGTGGGCATGGCTTTCTCCAGAGAATTCTGGGAAATCTGGTCTGATTTCCCCCTTGGAGTTGAGACTCATGTCTCAGTCCCTTGGAGACACTCTTCTGACAAGATACAAGATAGACTCTCTGGGATGTCTCAGAGGAGACGCCCCGATGAAAACAGACCTCTGAAGCCGGAAAAGCCACACAGAGATGCCTGTGAGTGCTGAGATGCTTTAGAAGCCACAGAGAATCCCCTAGCAGTACTGAGATGTTTCTACCACCACTGGATACACAGGAGTTTGCATCCACTGGCCTGCGATTGTCCTGCGTTATTGCATGTGCTTCGTGAGTCTGAAGAGGATTTATGGATTGGTATCAGATATATGGGCTAATATCTGACTTATGGACTTGGACTGGACTGAGTTGGGATGCTTTCTAAATGTTCCATTCCTCTTGTATATAAACATCTCCCTTTTATACATATGTGTGTTTATGAATTATTTTCTCTAGCCTACTCAAACTAACACACCCACTAAGTTATTTAAAAACTAGGAAAAGCAATTATCAAGAACCTTAAATATAGCTCTTTAGGGAAAATGGCAAACAAATTGGGAAAGCAAATGAATGGTCGATGACATGGTGCCATTCAGGTTGACAATTACTTATATAGGCTTACCTGGATAGTTGGGGAAGGGCATACTTGAAAGGTTTTACCATCGACCTACATTTTCTTCTTCATTTACTATGCACATTCATGTTGACAATACGTAAACTAAGTCAAGTAAAACATTTCCAATTGTTTGAGTAACAGAATCATTCCATGAATGCATATTAACTAGATCGATGTCAAACAATGGTGGGGGGGGGTTTCAGGAAGATTCCTTTGGGCAAAAAAAGGCTTATGAAGAGGAAACCTTTGACAAAAAGTGAACTGAGACTTAACTTCTTGTGCCTCCCCAATCATGGGAACGCCAAATTATAATGTAACCAAATGAGCAGAGAATATATTGAAGTAATTCACAAAGCTTCCACCAAGTTACTGGAGCCTAGTAATTGTGCTCTTTTATAAATGACTGATAAATAATTTAATTCTGAAAAGTATTGGGCAAATGTTTCAGGGAACAAAATAGGCTCCATCTCAAATGCAATGTAAAAAGAACACTTAATAGAAACAAAGACAACACAAAAACAGACACTTCATTAGGATCAGGGGTGCCTCATTAGTATCAGTTTCAAATGATGTTGAAGGATTCATTGAGATACCAAGCTTTAAAAAGGTCATTTATTGATGGGTAAAGGAAACTGTCATAAAAGCATGATTGGTGGCAGGTTAATACAAGGGGGTGACAACCCCCCCCTGCACCCTATTGATGCTCATGTTTGCTTTGTTCCTTCCACCAGGACAGATTGCTAATCAAGCTTTCTAATCAGAGGTTCTGTAAAGATTGAGCAACAGTATGTGACCCAGAAGGCCTGATTTGTGTCAGATGGAGGACGAGCTTTGCCACTGCGACCATGCACCTATTCCTGTAGCCTTCACAATGTATGCATTTTTGTTAAGTCACGCCTCTCTTGCTTCACGCACCTAACTTGCCTTCCCTCACTCTGTGCAAGTTGTTTTGTTGCCAGAAATGCAGGGGTACCTGAAAGGACAGCAGAGAAGAGGTGAGGAAGCAAATGAGGGAGGTGCAATCACTACATTCAATGAATCTGAGAGATGTTTACAAGCATGGAACTGCAGATATGATAACTGTATGAGGTGTAATGGCTGTGATAAGGTTGTTTTGTAAGGGAAAAAAATACATAGCTTGGTGGGGGGAATTCATTTAAGGGGAGAGGGTATCCTCTTGCACATCAAAATTACAGACAGGACTACAGAAGCCGGGACAGTATCAAGATTTAGACATGCAACTGTTTTGATTGTAGATTTACAGGATTGACCCAGGGCTTTCCAACCAAGGTGGTCAAGGTGAGAATAGTGTGTGACTCATGACTATGTGACCCCTGTACTGTCCCCAGGATGACAATTTCCAAAAAGAACACATAATGGCATGCCCCTAAGAGAAAGACTGCCCCTCCCTGAGCTAGCCAGAGAAGGGTGAAGGAAATCTGCTAGCCAAGGCACTTTGCATGAATGCAAGATTCCCACAGTCTTGATTAATGCCCAGAAAACATTCAGTGGAAGCTTAATCCTTCTGGGGAGTCTGAAGATGATTTAGGGCTGAAACTGATCTTGGTAGCCTTTTGCAAACTAGGGTGCTCACAATTTCAACTGTAAAACAGAAAGTGGAATTCAGAATATGATCGTAGTGTTTTACTTACTGGGGCAACTAGCTAGGAGACTTTTGGGCAATTTGTCCTTCAAAGTATCAGGTCATTTGCAATTGTCTTTTCAAAGCCTAGTTATCCTAATGTCCCAATGAAGCCTAAGAGGTTTCTGTGTGATATTTTAAAGGAAATTTTAAGGTCATAAATTTTGCAAAAGTACAGTGTGAAAAACAAAACAAAAAACAAAAACTTCTACATGATCTCAGATCCTGCTTCAGATGGAGTATTTCCTTTATCTCAGTATTATTTCTTCACCTTGCAGTGCAAACAATGGAGAGTAGTGGTTTAAAAAACTGAGTTTATTCTGTCCTCGGCTCTGTTTGAAACATAGTAGGGGCACAATAACTGTTGCTGAATAAGTTAATGAAGGAAGGAATAAGAGAAATGACCAGAAATAATTGTGAATTTCTGTTTTGTCTGAAAAAGAATAGAGAAGTGCCCTTAAATTTATTAAAGACTCCCAAAAGCTGAAACAAGGATTATAAATTCACTTATGATATGAGCTTCCTAAAAGGAACTTAGTTTTTAATCTTATATTACCTGGCTGTGTTCTACAGAGCTGCGAAGAAATCAGTTAAATTAAAATGACATTTATGTTTATAGTGGCATTTAGAGCTGATAAACTATATCCATTGTTGTTCATCAGAACGGTAATGCCCTAAAGAGGTTGCCATTATTGCAATTAAGTTCAAATTCTTTTTCATCATATCGGAAGAAAGCAAAGCTTCCTATGTCACTACCACCCTCATTATACTGGTCTACCCTGTCCCCAAAAGAGAACTTTGAAATTAGCATCCCAGAGGTTTATATTCTCATGGTTTGATGCCATTTATGGGGGAAAATTGAATTTTATTTAGTTGTGCCCTACTTAAGATGACAAAATCTGCCATTATTTCAAAAGAAACACTGTCTTCTTTATATTGTGATTGCTAAGGCATTTCTTCCCACACATATAGAACTTTTGAATATAAATCAACTGCCAATATACCCCAGGTGACAGTTATCTTATCTTCTTTGTAATGATGATGATGCAAAGGGAGAGAAAATGACTTGCTGAAGGCAGAGAAAGTCAGAGAAACAAAAGCTTGCATTTCTAATTAGCAAGCTAGCACTCTTTGGGCAGCTTCGTTAGGGAGCATATTATTCTACAGTGTTGCGATTCCAATAGGGCCTTTGTGCTCAGTGGATTACTGATTATACTAACAGATTAGTGCCACTGCCACCCCCAGAAAGGAAGCACAATGGGAGGTCCTGGGTAGAGTGGAAGAAATATGTGGCCCATAGCTAACAATATATTTTTTGAAAGCTCAGACTTGCTGGTCTGAGATCGGTTGAACACCTGAGACTATGACCCCAGACACACTTCACGTCTGAAACGTCCCCAGGGGCCAACTTCTAGCCAGGCAGGGCAGAGAGGTGTGCATTCATTAAAATAATCAGCCAGAGGATATCAAAAGGGCACCATTGCCTCCAGGAAGAAAGCTCTCAGGAGGCAGTAATCGAGAAGAGAAACAAAAACGAAGCTCCCTGCCCTCTGGTCAATCAGGACGCATAGCAGCCGGTAGGACAGAGTCGATCTGTCCTGGGGTTCCCTGGCACTGTCAATCTGTACCGGAGGAGTTTCATTTCCCTTCCTCCGCGGGAAGGACTCATGAAAATAGGGAACCCGAAGAAGCAGTAGTGTTCTTGGTGCCAGCTTTGGACAAAATGAGGAGAAACTGAAAGCCCTTTTCAGGCATTTCTTAAAGAATGGAGGCCTGGCGGAGAGACTTACAGGAGAGCTGTCCCAGACAGCAGGGTCTCCTCAAGCATACTGAGTAAACCATCTTTGTAGGGCTGTAATGCGAGTCAGGAATGAGGACAAGGTTTCTGGTTCGGGCAGTTTGTGCCATCATATGGTTTTGATGAGCACTTTTGGGGCCTCTTTATTCTGTGGGCATAGAGGCAGCCTTTGCACAAAGGCCGAAGATTTAAAATGCAGTCTGAAGCAAGAGCATCTGGGATACTTAGCATAACTGTTAGGTCTCTCGAGTGGGTCATGCCTCGGTTCTTGGCTTCGCAAGATGAAAGAATTCACAGTTAAGCCTGTTCTGTAATCCAAGTGGGTTTTTATGAAGCTTCCGGTTTTACAGCCTAAAAGAGGTTTACGACTAGGCACAATCAGCCTTGTGGAAAAGACTACCTACACATGTAGGGTTTGGGGAGGGAAAGGGGGTAATTCCAGGGACCGAGTGGTAGAGAGAGCAAGGAGCAGAAGGGTAAGGAGGTGGGAATCAAGAGAGCCAGCTGGTGGGGGCAGGAGCACTGGAGCGAGCACGGCTGTGGGTCCTGAGTAGGCCTGCAGTGGGCCCACCGCGGGCCCTGAGGAGGCATACCCAGGAGGTGCATGCGCGCTCCCACCCTCCCACCTGCCACTGATCAGCAGCAGGCTGAAGAGAGCGTGGGCTTCCCACAGCAAGGGTATCTCAAGCTTCTGGGTGGGGACATGTGGTTGATGGTATCTGTTGACTCCATTGGCTAGGTTGAGCCCAGCTGGGTGATGTTAGGCGTCTGGGCCTAGTTTGGGCCTCCACGTGTACCTCCCACCTGGCTTGGGGACTTGAGTATGAGCATCCTCAGTTGGGGGTATTTATAAGGATATATTGATCGCCTACTCTCCTTCCAACCTCCTGTAAGCGGCCTTTGCAAGCATGGGAGGAACAACCCCTATCCCTAAATCTAGCTATCTAACATAAGCAGTTGAGTATGTGTAAAACTCCTTTACTCTTTGTTCTAATCACTAGATAATGCTCGAACTGCTTTTCTGGTTAGTGGTTATGCAACAGACTGCTAAACTAACCACAAGATTAGAAGTTTGAAACCACTAGCTAGCTGCTCCATGGGAGATAGAACTTTCTACTCCCTCATAGAGTTAGAGTCTCAGAAATCCACTGCATTACACTGTTTTCTAGGGTCACTGCTGACTCAAAGGCAGTGAACTTGGGTCTCTTCCTTTCTTTTTATTTTTCAGTGGTTAAGACTAGGACCCGGTATAACCACCCCTGTCTATTCCTAAGACTGTACCTTTTTACGGAAGTAGAAAGCCTCATCGTTCTCCCCTAGGGTGGCTGAATAGTTTGGAACTGCTGACTTAGCGGTTCGGAGCCCACCTCATGACCCACTATGCCTTCAGTGTTCCTTTTCACTATGTCATAAAGACTTCTGCTACCCACCAGGGCTCCAATGAGTCTGAGTCTCTATGTGTTAAAATCCACTCAAAGGCAGTTGGTATGTTTTTGGAGCATGTTATTGAGTACCCTTGCTGTGAGTTCCACTCAAACCAGTTAAGCTGATCTTTCAGAAGGTGGTGACGTGGGAAACAACTGAGCCATAGACTCTGTAGGTCTCCTGAGCTAGTTTACAATGTCATATTTTCTGTCATACCCCTGTTAGTGGCTGCTACTCTCCCCTGAAATCCTTGTTTCTGTAATGTGTGCCTTCTCCATGTTGCCGGCTTCCTTGGTGAACATAATTTTTTATAACCATTATCTCCTCTATAAACTGTGTGCTATCTTCAATGGTAGGAACCTGCAGTTACACTGGGAGCATTGCAAGCAACATCATAAGATAAAGTTTGCATGGATTGTTGAATGAAAGACTAATCTGCTTTGTAAGTTTTCATTCAAATCACAATAAAAATCTTTTCATCTGAAATCCAGCAAAAGAAAGAAGAGAAATAGAGCCATACAGATAGTTATTCCTCTAGTAATTTTCCATGTACTTCTTTGACCATACAGACTTTGAATGCAGCACATATCCAGCACAGGCAGGCTACATTGTTATGCAAAATGAAAAGAAAGTATGTGAAGGAAGAAAAACAGAGAACCACAAAAGGCTGATATATTTTCTTCTCTTCCATATTTTCCTTTAAAAAGTATTTTCTCTTTCTTTACCCATGTGGACAATTGGGAGAAGAGGAAAGTGGCCCTTAGCTAGCTGTTTTGCCAAGCCCAACATTGTGATTCTTCCATTAGTGTGCTGCAGGAATCAGGAGATTCCTGAATGAAGAAATGTGTTTTCATGAAACATACAACACATGCATTCCTGTTGCAAAGTGGATACATGTGTGTCATGGTTTGCTTTTGTTCTTTCTCTCTCTTCCTCCTGGACATTTTCTATTAATATGTATGTGGCCTATTGCTAGGCAGGCTAGGCAGATTGAAGCATGTAGGAAGGGGAAACAATAGAAGAAATCTCCAGAACAAAGGGAGTTGAAGGGTCACAAAGGAACATTTCCTTTGTCAATTGTTTTCTAAAAGGAAGCCATTCCCTTCCCAGAGGGGAGGGCAGTAAGGGCTTGCTCTGAGACTGGCAGGATTTGCACACAGCCTCCCCAAATGAATGAAATAACCAGTGGGGTACAGGGCAGAGCTAACAGGGCCTCATTTTAGAAGATGCAAAAATGACACAGCATGAGAGTGAATGGAAGAGAGGAAGGGCCTGATGCATCCAGTCCCTCCCAACAACAATATTGTATTTTCTATCATTAAAACATAGATGCACAAAAATCTCAGCCAAATTCCAGCCAACAGAATTCCTCAGCAGATAAAAACAAAGCAAAAATCACACATCATTCATAGGTGGGACTCATACTATGAATGCAAGGTATCTTCAGCATTAAGAAATAAGCCAGTGTAATTCATCACATAACTAAAAGAAAGGAAAAGAACCACCTGATTGTTTTTATTTATGAAGAAAAGGCATTTGATAAAATCCAACACTCTTTCCTGATAAAATAATTCTTAAGAAATTGGAACAGAATTGCAATTCTTCAGTAATATGAAAGGCATATAAATGAAACCAATAGCCAATTTTATTCCCAGAGAAGAAAGAGAGAATAGTGGAAGGGAATGAGAAAAGGATGCTCACTATCACCAATCTTATTCAATATTTCCAGAGCAATAACCATTAATAAATAAAATTTACCTAAATTATAAAGGAATAAGTAAAACTATCTCTTCTCATGAATCATGTGATTCTATGTATAGAACATGCTGGAGACTCTTCCAGACACTGGAGCTCATAGAACAATTAATAAAAGCGGCAGAGTTCAAGGTTAATACATAAAAAATCAATCAAATTCAGTTACACTAACAAAGAGAACTCTGAAACAGGTACTAAAAAATACAATACCATTTACAATGACCCCCCAAATAATAAACATCGAGGAATAAATTAAACTAGGGACAAAAAGGGCTTATTCAGAGAAAACTCTAAAGCAATAATGCAAAAGAGCTAAAAAATTGAAGAGTATTTCATACTCATGGATCAAGACACTTACAAAAAATCAACACTCCCCAAATCTAGAGAGATAATGCAACCCCAATCTAAATTTTAAAATTATTCTTTACTAAAATGGAAAATCTAATCATCACTCATATATAGCTAGAAAAGTGGCCCAAAGGGCCAGAGAAATATTGAGAAGTGGGAGGCCTTACTCTTTCTACTTTCAATATACACGAGACATTCAGAGTAATCATATCAGTCTAACACTGCTTTCATTGGCAGACACACAGACAAATGAAATAAAGTTGAAGAGACAGAATTAAATCCATCTATGTATGATCAGCCACTTTTTGACATGGGATCAAAATCCACTCAATGAGGGAAAAAGTGTCTTTCACAAATGGGATATACAAAATGTATGTCCATTTGCAAAAAAATGAAGCAGGATCTATACCTCCCATCACACCCCAAAATGAACTTAAAAGTTTTACAAGACTTAGATTTCTAAGCAAATGCTATGAAATTCCTGGAAGATAAAGCAGCTATAAAACTTAGATATGGTTTATCACACTCAACTACACATACACAAAACCAGGAAATAAAATAGATAATTTGTACATCCTAAAACATTAAATACTCATGCCCCTGAAAAAATTTTATAAATAGAGAACATACACACTAGGAAAAATATTTGAGCACAATGTAACTGATAAGGTTATAGTCTCAAAAATATATAGATTGCCATATATATATAATTTCAATTAAAACATATAGACATTGAACTCAAATCACAAAAATGAGCAAAGGAATTGAAAAGATACTTCATCAACAATGACATTCAAGCATTCACCAAACACATGAAAAAATTTAGCTATGAGGGAAATGTAAATCAAAACGACAGTAAGATACCATCTTGTCTCTGCAAAAATGACACATATAAAAACGAACGAACAAAAGAAATGAACAAATACTGGTAACTGTGGTGGGATTGTAAAACGTACTTGCTGGCCTGTTACTTCCTCAAAAAACTAGGAGTAGAGATGTTTCATTATTCAACAATCACTGTTTCAGGTACACACACCACAGGGACTTCTACAAGTTCATGGAAAAATAGCAAAAAAAATCATGGAAATATCCTTTGAACTTGGTGAAGCTCCATCATATATAAATACACTATATATGTGTGAACCTTTTGACACACACAGATATATAATTCTTGAGAAGATTTAAAACATTTACATGAATAACTATGCATATCTCTGTTTCATTGGAGAATTTTTCAAAGCAGCAAAATGATGGAAACAAAATAAGTGGCCATCAGCATATGAGTGGATAAGCGAGGTTTGTACACACATACAGTGGAATATTGTTGTTTGGTGTCATTGAAATGGTTCTGATTCATACTAACCCACCATGCCCAACAGAACAAAACACCACCCAGTACTCCTCAGTCCACATAATCTTTGTCTTACTCGAGCTCAGTGTTGCAGTCACTCTCTCAGATCATCTTGCTGAAGGACTTCTTTTTCACCGACTGCTTCTTTTATCAAGCATTATTTTCTTCTCCAGGGACAATTCCTTCTTGAAAGCATGTTTAAAGTACGTAAGATGAAGTCTCATTATTCTTGCTTTTAAGAGACATTCTACTGTACTTCTTCCAAGATAGATTTGTTTACTTTTTTGGCAGTTCATAGGGTAATCAATATTCACCAGCATCAATTCTTCTCCAGTATGTCTTCATTGTCCACCTTTCATATATACTATAGTCAATTGAAAATACCTTGTTTTTAATACTATAAAAATACTTTTCAGCATAATAAAATAGCGTATAGTCATAATGATACACAAAAGAAATAATGAGCTCTCCAGACACAGCATGACTAGAGTGCATCACATAAAAACAAATTTAGCTAAGTCAATAAACAAAGGACAAATATTTCATGATTAAACTTTTATAGAAAGATGAGATTAGGTATACATGCAGAGAACAATGTTCTCAGACGTTCACCAAAAATAGAACAGGGAATCACATTCTCGATGGCAGACACTTGTTATGTTTGGTGAAGGGAAAGGCAATATTGAATGGAGGTATAATTTGACTAAGGTAAATGATGGTACTAAGAAGCACACATTAAGAAGGATATTTTGATAAATTTTTAATATATACAAAATCCCTTTTGGCATTGTCAAGTAAGTATTACTCTACTAATCACAAGGTTGACTCTTAAAACTGATCAGCTGCTCTGTGGGTGAATAATGAGGTTTGCTCCCATAATAATCTGCTTCCATAAAAATAGTAATCTGTTCCAATAAATATTTATAGTCTCAAAATACTATATAGGGTTAGTACAAGTCAGATTCTACTTGATGGTAGTGAGTAGTAGACTAATATACACAAATTTACAACTCATGCAATAACTAAAAATTAGGTATGGCTACATAAGTAAATATGTATATGAAGGCATATGTGACTATATGTGCATGTGTAGTTGCATAAGTAGGGATAGGTATATGTTTGTGTGTATATATTCTTATATATGCATTCATATATATGTATATGTATATATATATAAAAACACATTGGGAGTAGAGTTACATTGATACTCCCTAAACAGAAATATCTCAAAAGATTAGTAGTTGCTAGGTTTGAAGCCATATAACCATAATCTCTTAGGACAATCCAGTCAATTGGCATGCCACATTTCATAAAGTTTGTTTCACTTTCTAGTTCGATGAATAACATCTGGGGTCTTAAAAACTTGAAAATGGCAACCCAAGATACTACACTTGATCTTAGCCAAAAGGCTGAGAAATGATGGTAATCCAAGATAAAATAATTGGTCTCTACTTGACTGCAGTAAAAGTGAAAGAAGGAAATCAAAGATTCAGGAAACTACACTGTAGCCCAAATAACCCACACAAATGAGGACCTCATCTATCCTCAGACCAGAAGAATTAAGATGGTTCCAGGCTAGCACTAAAATACCATCCTTGAAAACAGGGATGCATTGAAGAGATAGTTCCAGATAGACAGGAAAATGCTGAATAGAATTCATATTAAAAATTGAAGCTCAGATTTAGTAAACTGGAAGAGATTAGAGGAAAGACTGAAACTGGTGCTCTGAGATATGCTTTAAACTGGGAACTGAAACAATTTCCCCAAGTCATCGTTTGGCTAAGTAACTAATTGGATAATAAAATAAATATCACCAATGAGCACTAATTTTTTAAAAAAGCATGTATATATATATGTATATATATATGTTAGCATATACCTTGAACAAAAATGACACGCAATATATTTGATTTTGGTGCATGGCATAAGGAGAAGTCCTTTTGTAATGTTGAAAAAAAGTATTTGCTATGAACATGTATTGGTTTTGCAAATTTTTACCATGCGATCTCCAGCTTTGTTTTCTATCATTAAGTCCATATTTTCAAACATCTGTTCCTTCTTTCTTGTTTCCCACTTTCACATTCCAATCTTCAATAGTGATAAATGCATCTTGATTACATGACTGATCAATTTCTGACTGAAGACATTAGTAAAGTTTTACATTTCTCCATCACTATCTTTTGTGGCTGGTGCATAAATTTAAGTGATAATTGTGATGATTGAATTTCCTTGAAGAGGGATAGGTAAAACCCTTTCACAAACCATATTGTACTTCATGATCAATTTTACGCTGTCCCTTTTGACAATGAAAGTCATGTCATACTTCTTGATTGTGTTATTCTCAGTACAATAAGTTACTTGATTTTCAGAATAAAATGGGCCAATGTCAGTCCATTTCAGCCCATAGCTAATGCTTAGGATATTGAGTCAAATGCATTGTATTTTGTTCTTTTGACCACTTCCAATTTTCCTAGATTCATACTTCATACATTCAAAGTTCTGATAATTAGCAGAGTTTTTTATAGAAGTTTTTCCTTACCTGGAATTGTGCTCATCAGCAATTGAAGTTCCAGAAGATCCATTTCCTCCAGCTTTACTTGACTCACATCACCATGGGCAACTTCACCTCAATCACATTTTCACTATGTTCTGACCGATTCTCTGACACTATCTCAGAAAAATGTTTTGCTTTCTTTCATTAGAATTTTTCTTTCTTTTTCCAGTTTTAAAAAATCATTCTATGGGGGGGGGGGAACTCCTACAGCTCTTATTATAATCCATAAATGGATTCATTGTGTCAAGCACATTTGTGCATTTGTTGCCATCGTCATTCTCAAAACATTTTCTTTCTGCTTGAGCCCTTGGTATAAGTTCCTCAATTTTTTTCCTTCCCTCTCTCATGAACTTTTGATAGTTTATAATTTATTGTTATTTTTTCATATCTTATACTAACTAATGTCTTCATTCACCCAGTTTTTTGTTGTCTGTCCCCCTGGGAAGTGGTTATATATAGTTCATTGTGATTGGTTTCCCCTTTCTCCCCAACCTACCTTACTCTTATCCTCCTGGTATTGCAACTATCTTCATTGATCCGGAGAGGTTTATCTAGATTTCCTCTGTTTCCAGCTCCTATCTATACCAGTGTGCATTTTCTGGTTCACCTGGAATTTAAAAATAGAATTGGGGTAATGATAGTGGGCAAGGAAGCATTAAAGGACTAGAGGAAAGTTGTAAGATTTATCAGTGTTATACGGCACCCTGGCTGGCTTGCCTCATCCTAGTGACTTTTCAGTAAGGGGATGTCCAACTATCTACAGATGAATGTTGGGTCTCCACACCATACCTCACTCATTCACATTGATATGGTTTTTTGTTCTGAGTTTTTCATTTCTGATGCCAGATCTGATGGACACCTAATGATCACACAGGCTGGTGTGCTTCTTCTATGTGGACTTTTGCTACTCCTTAGCTTGATGGCTGCTTGTTTATCCTCAACCCCTTAAGCTCCCAAACGCTATATCTTTTGATAGCTGGGCACCATCAACTTTCCTCATCACATTTGTTTTTGCACCCGTTTTGCCTTTAGCAATCATGTCATGAAGCTGAGCAACACGGGAAAACATCTTTAGCAATGACATATCAGAAAAGAACCTTATTACTAAAATCTATAGTACTCTTCTAGCTTGCAAAAAGAAAAAAACTTTGCCCACTGAGGAGGTGTGCAAAGGACCTGAAAAAAAGTTTCACAAGGACAGATCTCCGAATGGCCAATAATAAACATATTAGAAAATGTTCCCGATCATTACCTTATGAGAAATTAAAATTAAAACAGCTATGAGATACCACCTAACACCCTCAAAGATGGCCATATTGAAAAATCAGAAAGTAACAAGTGTTGGAGGGGCTGTGGTGAGATAGGAACTTTCATCCACTGCTAGTGAACCTGAAGGTATGTACAGCCACTATGGAAATTAATTTGGTGATATCTAAAACAGATGGAAATCATGCTAACATATAACCCAGCAATCCCAGACTCAGAAGAGGCAAAAAAAAATTAACCCCGGACAGACATCTGTGCTCCAAAGTCCATCGATGCACAGTTCAAAATTGCAAGGAGTCGGAAACAACCCAAATATCCATCAACAGAAGAATGAATTAAAAAAAATATGTGGTACATACATAAAATGTAGTACTAAGTATCTGTTTCTCTTTTAAAAAATAATTTTATTGGGGGATCTTACAGCTCTTATGGATGTATGGATGAACTGTCAATAAGCTTACAGTATCTGATAATGTTTCAAAAGTTTGCATAAGGTTTTCAGCAACTCTTTCCTCAAAAATGAGGAACCAAGTCCTTTTGATTGTCTCTTTTAGTCTGGAAAGTCCACGGAAACCTGTTTACCCCAAGTGAGCCTGCTGGCATTTGAAGTACCAATGAGACAGCAGCATCACAGCAATGCACGAGTTACCACAGTATGACAGACTGACAAAGTGGTGGCTTCTTCATGTAAGATTTTCCAATCGCTTATTCACTAAATTGGCTGTGTCCAAGTCACCAATATGCTTCAAATCTCTAAAACCAGCGTCCCATACTTAATCCTCAACTTTATGAACCTTTCAGCAGCATTCAAAACTGATAGTCCACCTACCTCCAAATACCTTTTTTCCAATTGATTCCCATCTACTTCATTGAATATTGACCTTTTTGTGTGCTTGAAAAGATTCTTTTGTCCAAGGATTCAGTACCTGGTATTTTCCATTTTAAAATACCCCCATGGTTTCCCAAATTAGTTTCTCACACACAGACATTACTACCTGGCTTCTTCAGAGGCAATCTCAAACTTAAGATATGAAAACAAGAAGCTGATAAAGTCTCCTTCACTTGTTACTTCGTAAATCTTTTCTGCAGCTGATGGAAATGCTATTATATCAGTTTCTTAGACAAAATCTTTAGAATCATCATTTACCTCTGTTTCTTTCACACACAAATCTATCAGACAAATCCTCTTTCATCTCTTCCTTCCAAAGGGAATAGATCCAGAATCTTACCATTTTTCATCACCTCCTCTGCCAAAATTCAGATCTTATATTACTGCTATGTCATTCTAACTTATCCTCTGTTTCTACCATTATTTCCCTTTAGTCTGTTTTTCAGCCCAGCAGTCAGAACCATCCCACTAAATCCGAACTCATTGAGCACCATGCTTTTGCTTCAAAGGCTTCCAATGGAATTTTGAAGAAAAGCAAAACAAAACAAGGAAACATCCTGAGTAGCTTCTAATATTACTCCAAGTAAAAGTCAGTTGATGTTATGCATGATCTGCCCCCTTTTAGTTAATGTTATATGAGTACACATGTAAAGAAATGTACATTAAACAAGAAGTCTACATTGTGAAAGGGATTTGTAATAGGAAAGCAGCTACAATGAGAGAGGCCAGTTAATATGTTGAAGGACTTTCTGACTAGCCTGGCCACTATACTCTTGGGCCAAAAAAATAGGAGGTAGAAAGATGGGATGTAGTGAAGTGTAGTGGAGGCTGGAATTGAAGTGTGTACAGCAAGACACAGTAGAACCTCAAAACATGGCAACTAAAGGCAGCTGGCCAGCTGATGTAGGGTGATGATGCAATG
This sequence comes from Nesogale talazaci, assembly GCA_004026705.1. Classification (NCBI taxonomy): domain Eukaryota; kingdom Metazoa; phylum Chordata; class Mammalia; order Afrosoricida; family Tenrecidae; genus Nesogale; species Nesogale talazaci. The sequence goes on along the minus strand of PVJH01002701.1, from coordinate 115,861 downwards.
CAGCAGGTCTGGGCAGTTCATAGTGACATCAGGAGCCCCAGTAGGTGGTGCAGCATGGTGATTCAAGGTGACTGATAAATGATATAGTTTGGCCATGCAAGACAATGGGACCTAGTGGTACTTGGTGGTGATGTGAGACAGTCAGATCAGCCAGTGCAATGGTCTACATCTGAAGGGAAAAGAAAAGAGGGTGGTCAGACATCCACATAATTTTTTAAATATCGAGACCATACATCCAAGAAGACATCATCAAACTGCAACTGGATTGATAGCCTTGATTCTGCACATATCATCGTACAGGTGCTATGTTGGCACACAAAAACCTAACCATAGCAATAACTAAACATAATAATCAATTCTCTACCTCTGAATGGTATCTTATTTATGAACATATAATCCCTCTGGCCTATGGCAGGATCTTTCTAGAATACAATGGCCTCCCACAAATCTTAATCATCTTGACTTTACCCCAAACCACCCCAGAAGCAGCTTTTTTCCTCTTAGTGATAGCATAGAATTTCTTATATCCTTATACATCATAGTAACCAAAATAACCATTAAAAAAAGGGGTGGCTAGATTCACACCCTCTGCTAAGGCTAGATCTTATTACATTGTATCCTATTACATTTTATTAGCAGATAATGCCCTCCAAAATGGGACTATAGACATAGGCATATGAAATCCAGAATTACAATATATCACATGAGTGATTTGAGCTGAAAGTGCCATATGAATTGATCATATCTTAATCCTGTATGTCATAGTTGAATTATTGGGCATGCCTCTCTATCAATAGTCATTGCAATTCCCATGAAATGGGTAGAAGCATGTAAATAAGATATAAAGAATGCTAATAAAGGAATTGACCAGATTTTCCATTTCACTGAGTATAGAGTGAGCCATCTCAGAAGTAAGAAGTAAGAATTCCATAATGACTGAGAAATAAAAACCCCAAGAAGAGCAACAGAAACCTATAAGACTGAGTGGAAGGTTTCTTCATCCAAGGAACAAGTAAAGCTGGGTGCCTTTGAACATGGTCCTGGATTGCAGAATAGAATACCCTTTGTACATTTATCGACATTTACTTGAGCAGGGAAGAAGCCGAGTTGTTGAGAAAGCCAATGACCAGACAAAAATATGCCTGCAAGCCTGCCTGAGAAAGAGATTCTATATCCTTAACATTTTTCACCCTGACATGTAAGTTGGAGTAACCCTAAGAAATTCTGAGTATCACCTGTGATTTTTGTATGGCCATTGAAATGATCTATCCAACCCAAGAGAGAAGAAAATACCATCAGAAAGATGGTTGGCGTTTGAGCAGGTTAAATACAGTTGGAGAGGAGAGCATGCCTGACCTCTGCCTCAATGCAATCATCCTTCAGCTGGTATGGAGTTGGATTCTTCTCCAAGTGAAGTGAAAGGGGCTCAGACACCCTTTTCTCATTGGATGTCTCCCTCCAGTAGTCTAGGAAGAGCACATGGTGTTTTGACTTAGTTATTGTGCTGCTCCACGGCAGTGCCTGTCACCTAGATATGTTGACTCACAATTGAATGAGGGACTGACTGAATAAAAGAGTGTTGGAATAATAATAAACTAATATTTACACATTGTTGCAGCAATCGACTTATACTGAATAATGCACCATCCCAGAACTTAGTAGCTATAAACAACAGCCATTTATTTACCTCATGACTTTGTGGAGCAAGGATGTTGTCTAAACTCAAAATAGACAGCTCTGATCTTGTGCAGGTCAATTTAGCATTTGAAATCATCTGCAGGACAATATAGAGTAGCTATGAGTTAGACTCAACTCAGTGGTAGTGAGTTTGCTCGTTTGTTTGATTTCATATATCAATTAAGAAACATTATTTAATTGATCTGATTATCAGGTAGGAAGACAGAGGCAACTGAATCATGTCCCTGTCCTCATTCAACATGGTATTTCAAACTGCTCATGGTGTGATTAAACTAGATTTTGAAAGATTTGAAGGCCTCTTATGACATAACCTGATGCCAGCTATAATGTACATTGACAATATTTATAAATCTAGATAAGCAGAAAAATTCCCAGTGTTCAAGAAATGGCATGTCTCTACGCCTTCCATTAAAATCATCTGTGTTAGTCTGGGTAGACTAGAGAAACAAATTCATAGACACACATATGGATATAAGAGAAAGGTTTATATACAAGAGGAATGGAACATTGAGAAAGCTTCCCAGCCCAGTCCATTCCAAAGTCATAAATCCGATATTAGCCCATATGTCTAATACCAATATATAAAGTCTCCTTCCAACTTACGAAGCACATGCGATGACACCAGGACAATCACAGACGAGTGGGTGCAGACTCGTGTGTCTGGTGGCAGTAGAAGCATCTCAGCACTGGCAGGAGTCTCCACGTGGCTCTTCCGGCCCCAGAGGTTTGGCTCCATCAGGGCAAGCCCATGTGGCCTCTTCTCTGGCTCCTCCATTCTCCAGGAATCAGGATTGATCACATGCTGTCTTCTTGCCTTGTCAGTAGTTTGAGATTGAGTCAAGTCTCTCTTCTCCAATCGGGAACCAACGTGAGACTTCCCAGGAGAAAGTTCTCTGGAGAAAGCCACGCCCACACAGAGGCCTCATTGTATCCCCAGAGTGTCAGACTAGACTCCACCCCTGCACTCCCAATCATGAAATTGACATCAAGTACATGAAGGCCACAGCATCTAAGCAGAAGCCTGGTCAGAGAACATTCTGAAAAAACGAGTGTGGGAATTGAGTGCTTATCTCTCTGTATCTCTCTCACTCACAGCTCCTTCCCATTAGAGAACTTCTCCCCTTCCCCACCTCATTCTAAGCACAGAGCAACCTGTCTTATGTTTATGTGCAGGCACCATGTGAACTTATTCACTACTGATTAATAATAGGCACAATAAGCCCAAATTCATCTTGCTTATTGGTGAATTCATTCCTAGCTAAAATGGATAATATTATAAAAGGGGTAATGTAAGATTCCTCTGCCCACTAGTAAAGGGAGAGATAGGTGACATCTGGTGAAAGAGCTCATTTTCATGGGAAGATTCTTTACAGAAGATGATAAGAAAACAAACTCCATCTTCTAGAAGTGTAATTAAATAAACATAATTCTTTGTGTACTTTCTAAAATAACTATAATCTATAATGCATATTTAAATTTTAATATAAAACAATCATACATTGCTGCTTAAAAGCAAAAAGTTTGCTAATATTATAAATGGAAGTGTATTCACCAGAGAAAATGTGTCATTTACAAGACATCAAATTGAATGTTGACTAATAAATTGTTAATTTTAATTTTCATTTATGAATAAAAATGAATTTTTTTGAAAATACTGATTTGGAATATATTAACTGTATTTTAGAGCCATAGAATCATTTTGGAGGAGAAATTTTTATTGTATTTTTACTAATACTACCGATAGATTAAACATTTTGAAAATCAGAATGTTTATTTGACTTCATATTTGGTTATATTCAGCAGCATATACCTATAACCAAAGGGATTTTCTTCTAGTGGGCATACTTACATGAAAAATATGTTATATTCTATATAGTGCAATAAATCCCTGGTGATTTTATTTCGTTCTTATTATTGTTTAACTGCAGCTAGATTTTCATTTTGTCCACTGTCCATACATAGCAATTACATGTATAAGTTTACTGTAGGAACATCTAAAATGCAAAGGAGATTAGATCATAAATTTACCTATTTCCCAGGAATGAGCCATAAAATCTTGCAAAGTTTGCTGAAAGTCTGTCAGACTATAATGTTTAGAATTAAAATCCACATTTTTGCCCTGTACTCATTAAATTTCTGACCATGCTTTTCGTGTTTTATAGTGAGTCACTGTGAAGTATTAAGCCAAATATAATATCTATAATAGTAATGTTATGAAGTGAAGAAAATTCAATTTCCCATGTAATAGCATAAAATGGGATGCCATATATATGTATATATTATGTCACAATATGGTTTATAATTAAACTGGCACTGTTGCAGCTTTTATACATAAAGAGAAAAATATCAAAGAGACCCAAACTACAGATAAATGTATAATTGATTAGACTTTTCCTAAAAGATATGTTAAATATATTAATTTAATTTCAGAAGAAAATTTTATAGGTTTGGGTGGTGACATCATTTTTTTCTCTCTTTATTAACTCTTTTTTCTTCATGGAATAAGTTTGAAAAATAAATCTACTAGAGCTAACACTAATATTTAGATAAAAACAGCAGCTTAATACTTTAAATTATATTATTTGCTTTTTTCATCATATCATAATATGGGTGGACTACCTTTAATATCTAGGTTCCCTTGGTTGTTTTTGGATCATTAATGATCAAAAGGTAATTCTGCATAACAAAATGAAGATATTAGAACAACTTTTTCTAATTTCTACTCTTTTTGCTGATGTCATTTAATGTCATAGATTTAGAAATCAAGTCCCTATGTGAAAAATAAGCTTAATTTTAAATTGAACCCTTTTCTGACAGAAACAAAAAGTTCATTTATATAAGATTAGAAAATAAAGCTATATTCACTTCTATTCTGTTCCCTTAGAATAATTTTTACCACCACAACTACAATTCAACTATAGAATAGAAATGAATAGAGGTTAATTCCATTGTAGCTAAGGAGGACACTATTCATTTATTAGATTTAGGAGGTGTAGCAGTTACATAATCTGTTGTTAACTTGAGAGGATCAAGCGTGAAAGGGTGGAATCTAGCCTCTCAATCAGGTAGTAGTTTGATGCCCTCATTTGAAGACAAAGAGGAAATAAATAGCTCATTTGAAGTGGGGCACACACTGAGTCCCTGTGAGACATTCTTGTTGAAAAGACACATCGAGACAGGCTGATGGCAGTCAGAATCTTGGCGTTGGACAAACCACGTGGAGACCTCTGCAGTGCTGATATACTTACAACTCCACTGGATCCATAAGACTTCCCACCAACTGGCCTGTGATCTTCCTGCACTTGGTGTCATTGCCTGAAGAGGACTTTACAGAATGTTATTGGGCATATGGGTTAATATCAGACTTATGAACTTGATCTGGACAGGGCTGGGATGCTTTCTCAATATTCAATTGCTCTTGTATATAAAGCTATTTTCTATACACATGTGAGTGTCTAGGAATTTGTTTCTCTTGTCTACCCTGACTAACAGAGGAGCCACTATGAAAGTACAATTCTTACAGGTTGCCATACCTCATTTTCTTTTCTTCTGCTTCAGCACTACACTTCAATAAAGATAAACAGTTAAAGGAACCTTCTGTTTTGACAATGTGTAAAAAGATGAGATAAACTTTCTATACATATGCACATATAAATATATGTATAGACTTCCTGTGTACATTTTATAATTTTGTTTAGACTTATATTGTTAAAGTAAATGAACACACTATTTTTATGTTTTATATTGGCATAGACTCCACTTATGCTAAGTTATAACACATGAAAGATACACAATAAAACAGTGATCTTAAACAGTAACATCTAACTGTGGCTAATAAATCAATAAATTCATTTTCTCCTTTGTGTGTCATCTTAAATTGCACACTATGTCAGAGCTCTAGGCTATGATCCAAATAAGACAGTAAGACAGTCTTGATCACCAGATCAACTGATTTCAGAGCCAATGTTATTTATCATATGAACATAGTCAATAGACCAGTGAAATATAAAGTTGTATTTGCAGAATGATAAAAGTCAAGATGAAGCTGGAAAATATTTAGTCTCTCTTACAGATGTTTCTCTCATTTGATCTTACACATCTGGATAACTGAACATTTTTTTAGTTTTCTTACAACTTTTCTGTGTCATTAAAGAGTTTTCAAGCCTACTTTAATATTTCCTATACTTCACAAATATCATGCACATATATACATACACATTCTCATATATACAAGGGATGCTTCAAAAAGTCCATAACAATTGAATGAATAAGAATAATTTTTGATAAGCTTTTTGAAATATATATGTATATATATACATGTGTGAATGTAATATCCCTCTTTATCTCTATACCTATAACTAAATTACACACACAAATATATATATATACATATATATACATACACACACTAATCAAAAGCATAGTAGTTCAAATTGAGCAGCTACTCTACTAAGGATTTACAGTCTTTGAAGCCCTATATAAAGTCAGTATGTGTTAAAATTGACTCAATGGCACACACACATCAGTGTATCAGAGAGCAATTTCTTCCCAGGGAGTACTTGGAAATATTTTTTGTTATTGTTCCTGGCATATGCTAGAGTATATATCTTTCTAGTATTTACAATCTAGGTTTTTACTGCACACTACAATTGACCAGACTTTCTCACACAAAAAGTTATTGACAAGATTTTAATAAAACTGAGTTTGAGAATTATGAATAACTTTTCCAAAATAAGGAATTTAGGATCAAGTGGATGTAATTCCTTCAGAATCACTATATTTTAGCTTACCAAAGCTTTTGTATTTTTGTCTTTGTACTACAGCTTTTGTATTTTTGACTGAAAATTAGTTGTAGAGTGGAGTAGTTGCTGTAAGTTAATCAGTCATTAATTATCCAGATGTTTACTGCTTTTTAATCAAAATGCAAACAATGGAGATTAATAACCAACCGGCACTGTAGAGCTATATTTATTTGTGATAACTATGGTATTAAACTAATTAATTAGAAAGAATCAGATGAATTTAAGGTCAAATTGTGCCCTGATTTGGATCAGAGGAGCAACCTATAATTTGCTTAAGGTAGTTGTAATATTATTCAGTTTCTGTTAATTGATGTCATATTGGTGGTCTGAAATCTGCACGCTAAGCGTGCTTAGAGCAGAAATCAGGCAAATATGTAAGTCAAGACTTTGTTTTCTTGTCCAGGAAGCTAATGGCTATTCATCTGTCAGCACATCAGTGGTTGGAATACAGAGCAATAATGATGCTGTAATATGGTCTACCACCCATTTAATTCTATGAAGGAAGTCTCACAGTTACTTGGCTAACTTTAAAAATCACTTATCACCAGCATGTATCTTTAAAATAATCTCTTTTAATTTTGTTTTGTATTTACACTTGAGATCAAAAGGGCAGTATTGACCCCAGGATAAAATTCAGAAAAGAGGAAGTATGGAAAGAAGAAACATGGGGAGAAAGTGGAATTAGTGTTGTCACCCTGTGGAGATTGCAGTCATTGATTTGAAATGAAAATGTGTATAAAATGTTCAATGAAAAATTGATCTGTTCTGTAAACCTTCACCCAATTCACAATTTAAAAAAATTTTAAAAACCAACGCTGTTGTGGTCAAGCCATATCTAATGCATATCGACCCAATGCACAACAGGAAAAAGGTTACCTCCCAGTTCTGTGGCATTCTCATGATTATTCCTCTGTTTGAACTCATTATTGCAGCCACTGTGTCGGTGCATCTCTTTAAAAGCTTTCCTCTTTTACCTTGTCCCTCCTTGGCTTTCTTCACAGACAGGTCTCTGGTGAGCACACGCCCAAGTTCATTGAGATGAGTCTCAGCATCCTTGCCTCTAAAGAGTATTCTGCCTCTACTACCTCCAAGATGGAATTGTTTGTTCTTTTGGCAGCTCGTGGTACTTTCAATATTGTTCACCAACACCAGGGTTCAAATGCATTCAATTTTCTTAAATCTTCATTATTTAATATCCTACTCTAATATGGCAATTGAAAATGCCATGGCTTGGGTCAGATGCGTTTTAGTTCTCAAAGTAATATCTTTCCTTTTCAACATTTTAAAGAGATCTTATGTAGCAGATGTACCCAATGTATCATAAGTCTATAAATATGAATCTCGTCCAGCCCGTTGAACAAGTACTTGTTTTCCAAATTTCCTGGCACAAATAATTGAGTGCATCCAGTGCTTCTTGGATGTTCCATCATTCCTTAGAGCAGCAGTTCTTAACCTGTGGGTCGTGACCCCCTTTGGTGGTCAAATGACCCTTAGGATCACCTAAGACCATTAGAAAACATATATTTTCTGTGGTCTAAGGAACTTTGACATGGCTCCTCTCTCCATCCCCAAATGGGTCCATCCACATGCAGATAGGCCTACATACAAGTAACTGGCATGATAGCATCATGGTTCTAACCCTGTGACATACACCCTGTACAAATGTTTATTAGTCTTTTTGTATTCAGCTGTGGTTGATGTGAATACTGCCCCCTTGTGATAATCACAGGTATTTTAAAAAAGACCCAACAGAATGGTAAATTATAGGAAACTAATGAATTGTATTAACTAAACTATGCCATGTATCATCTTTTGTATTATTAAGCCTATTGCTATGCATTGTTTTCAATAACAAACTATGCCATAACAATAGATCATGTAGAGAAGAATGCTAAAAAAAAGGAAATGCACTGAGGATTTTTTTTGTCTGTGTGTATGTGTGTGTGGGTATCACTGCCTCTGGTGGTTGTGGGCGCTACCCAGTGCTGCTCCTGAGAGCCGCGGCTGGATTTGAACCGCCAAACCCACAGGCCGCAGTCCCGCACTCTACCACTTATGCCACTGGGGCTCAGCCCTACAATGAGGATTTTTTACAGTATGGTTTTACCTCAATGATTATAGAAGGAATTGAGAAACCACAATATGTTATTTATTGTAAAGTTCTATCTATTAAGGCTAGCAAACTAAAATGCCATTTTGATAATAAGCATCTGAACTTTGCCTTCACGAATACCAACTATTGTAGAAGCAAAGCTGATGGACTCAAGCAAGTCAGACTTGACACTGGTGACAAGTACCACAAACAAAATGTAGCAGTTGTTCAAGCTTCATATTTGGTGGTACTCAGAATCACCAGAGCTATGAAATTTCACACCATTGATGAAGACTTACTGTTGCAAGTGGTCAAAGACATTGATCCAATTATGATCAGAGAAAGATTTGTTGCAAAATTGAGTGAAACTTCCTTATCTAATGACAATGTCTGCAGAAAAATATATGACATGTCTGCTGATATTCTTGATCAGGTTATAAAGGAAATTAAATCTGCTCCACTTCCAAAATTTAGCATCCAGCTTGATGAATCAACAGACGTTGCAAATTGTTTACAGTTACTGGTTTTCATGAGTCATATTTGTGATGGCAACTTTAAAGATGAGTTTCATTTTTGCAAACCTTTTGAAATGACAACTACTGTGAGTGATGTATTTGACACAGTGGATTCTTTTCTGAACGAGCTTAAGATCTCTTGGGAAAAGGTTTGTGGTTTTTGCACAGATGGTGCTCCAGCTATGCTGGGATGTTCATCTAGAGTTCAACGTTTGGTACTGAATGAGTCACCCAAAGTCATCAGAACTCACTGTAAGTTTCATAGACAAATATTAGCAATGAAGATGCTGCTATAAGAGTTATGAGAAGCAATAAAATGTCATAAGTTCTGTCAATTTTATAAAGGTGAGCACTTTAAACAGTCAACTGTTTTTGCAACTGCGCAATGATTTGGATGTGCCAAATAATGCTCCCTATATCACACTGAAGTGAGATGGTTGTTGAGAGGAAAAGTTTTAAAATGCATTTTTGAGCTTCATGATGAACTCAAAACTTTTTAAAATCAAAGGCACTTTTGAGCAATAAAAGTGAACTACAGAAAATAGCTTATAGGCTGGGCCCCGGTGGCTTAAGTGGTTGAGTGTGGGACTGCAGCCCTTGGGCTTGGCAGTTCAAACCCAGCGGCGGCTCTCAGGAGCAGCGCTGGGTAGCTCCCACGACCACCAGAGGGCAGTGATGCCCCCCCCCAAAAAAAGAAAAGAAAATAGCTTACTTGGTTGATACCTTTGACATCTTGAATGAGTTAAATTATTATTGCAAGGACCAAATGAAACATACCTCAATTTGTCTGAAAAGATCTGATCATTCCAAATGAAACTTCAGCTTTGGGAAAAAATTGAATGAAAATAAAAAATACATGTTGTCGACTTTATCTTCTTTCTTTTAGAAACATGACATTGAACCAGACAAAAGGATTATGATAACTTCTGTGAAAGAACACCTGCACATGCTTGCAGAGGAATTCTCATTGTACTTTCCAAATCTGACACCCCATTTGCATTGGCCAGAAGCCCATTCACAGTCAAACTTGAAGATGCTCCTGAGACAGCACAAGAGGATTTCACTGAACTTATTATCAGTGATGGAGCAAGAACTCATTTCTCTACAATGCTAGTTATAAAATTTTGGATTAAAGTGTTTGGAGTCATACTCTGTTCTGTCGGAGATCGTGCTGAGTCTTCTTCCATTTCCAACAGCATATCTTTGTGAAACTGGGTTTTCCTGCTTCTTGGTTATCAAATCTAAATACAAAAGTAGATTTGTTGTGGAAGATGATCTTCATTGTGCTCTTGCAAAGACTGCCCTGAGAATTTCTGATCTGGAATTAAAGAAGCTATTTCAACCTTCCCACTGAAGTTGGCTTTTTATGCATACTGTCGCAAAATGTAGCAATGTAGTTTGCTGTTGTTATATTAAGACTGTTACCCATGCTACACTACACTTCAAGACAAGATTTCATTTATTTGTAATTAGAAAGAAATGGTTCACAATATAAAATTACGTATTGTTTTGTGATTATTCACTGTGCTTTGTGTTCAATTCGTAACAATGAAAATACATCCTGCATATCAGATATTTGCATTATGATTCGTAACAGTAATGAAATTACAGTTATGATGTAGTAATGAAAATAATTTTATGGTTGGGGTCGCAGCATTAGGAAGTTTGAGAACCACTGCCCTAGAGCCTTATTTTTGACTGATGCTTTTATTGTACCTTTGACTTCTTTCTGCATCACCATTGGTTTTTATTCATGTGCTTCCTCTTAAAATAGTTGAATGCCAGCTAGTTCTTTTTGGAATTTCTCTGTACAGTATATTTTTTCATCTTCTTTTGAAGTTTCATGTATCTTTCAATATTCTGCTCAGAGAATCTTTCAATACTGCAGCTTAATGCTTGCATCTTTTTCTTTTAGATATGCTGAGTATGTTCTTCCTTTTTTATATTTTAACTCTAGGTCTTTGCAAACTTCACTATAATATTTTACTTTGTCTTCTCAGGCTACCCTTTGAAATGTTCTGTTCAGCTCTTTGAGTTAATTGTTTATTCTATTTGCCTTAGATATTCTGTAATTATGAGCAAGTTTCATATTCTCTTCGGACATCCACTTTGATCTTTTCTTTCTTCTTGCCTTTTTAATGATTTTGTTTTCTTTCATTTTCAGATCTAACAACATTAGTGTTTAATACTTCAAATCTGTTCTGAGATGTCAAAATTTGGGTGGGTATTCTCAAGGTCACATTTTAGTTCTGGTTTTCATCTCCTTCTGAGCTTATATATCAGCAATTGATGGTTTTTCCCCAAGTGGGCCTCTGGCCGGATTTTAACTGCTAATATTATGATTCTCCATGGTCTCTACCCCTATATTTAGTCAATTTTATTTCTATGTATACTATTGGAGAAGTTCACACATACAGTCAGTCACCTTTTCTGTGCTATGAAGAATTCGTTCATCTAGAAAAATTATATCAGCTCCATTTCTACCACAGAAACATTTTCCAATCACTGTTCTTTCCTCTGTCTCCAACTTTTTTATTACATTATTCAAAAATTGTCAATGTATCTTGATTGAAAAAACCAAAGACATTGGTTGGATTTTTCAGTTTCTACATGACTAAAGTTGAGTGTTTTGTGTATAATTTTGAATATTATTGAATTACTTTGCATGCAAATAGATGTTATCCTATTACAGGCAGCATGAAAGCTAGATCTTGAAATTTCCTTTTTGACGATAAATGCAAAACCATTCCTCTTGCTCTGTTTTTCTTAGCATAGTAAACTAGATGATTTTTCTGATTCAAAATGGCGAATTCCAGTCCATTTCAAGTTATGAAGCCTAGAATATTGATCTTTATTTGAACCATTTTAATGGATTCCAATTTTCCTAGATTCATACTTTGTCATCTCAATTTCCAATTATTAGTTTGTGTTTGCAGTTGTTTATTTTCATTTTGATTCATGCCACGGTAACAAAGTTCCTGAAACTTGACACCCACACATTTTACTCCAAGCTAAGGTGCTCATATTCTGGAATTATTTTCCATAATATCCTGTTTCTGTTTACTTGATTTTCAGTATCTGGCAATGTTTTTATGTTATCCTTAAAGTGTTTTGTGACTAGTACTTCTGAATTAGACAACCTGTTCCTTCTTTGTAGTCTGTTCTTAGTCTGAGGCTCTATTGAAACCTATTCACTTTGAGTGACCTTTCCAGTATTTGAAATATCAGTGATATAACTTTCAGCATCACAATTACCCACAAACCATCACAGTAGGATAAACTGATAGACAAGTGGTAGAGAATCAATATATACCCCTTAAAAGTACAACAAACTCTAATTATATCATAAATCCTACCTGCAGCTTTAATTGTGTACTTATAAAATAAGGCTAATGAAAATATTCTGTACTTTATTAGCCAAAGGTTAATTGTATGACTGTATAGCATTAACTTACATGATTGGAGTCTTGAAAAAGGGAAGATATATTTTAGTTATGAAAAAAGTGAGCTTTTTTAAAGTACTCAGTTGACAGATTCAAGATATAAATGATGCTTTGATGTAGCTCAATTAATTTTCTTGCCAAAGGAAAGGTCAGAAACATTAAAATAAGTTTTATTCAGGAAATTCAGGCTTAGTTATATAGGCTGGGGGGATGAATAGATAATAACGACTTCTCTCCTGATTTATCATATTAGCTGTTTTTGTTTCAGGCGTATAATAATCTTCAAATCTAATAGCATTTGTGGCAATACCACAGTAACATTATTTTAACCAACAATATTTGGTTTTAAATACCTTTTAAATACTTTTTCAGAGACATAATAGTTCCTTTTTTAGCAGAAAACATTTTCCACTTCTAATTTAACTTGGAACTATAAGAAGGAATTATTTCATAACAAAAGTAAGTATTCTAATAGAATGTGAAAGTATAAAAAAGATGATCTCTGATAACTGGGGGATAATGAACATTTATAGAGGTTCAAATACAGGTATGTGCATAGGGGCATATATTTATAAGTGAGGATGGGGAACGAGATTAATGTGCATACTTAGAGGGTTAGTAGTAGGACAACAGATGGGCATTGGACCTCCACTCAAGTATCTTCTTGGTTCAAGAACACTTTGTTCTATTAAATTGGCATTTCAAGATGCTCACCTTTCCAACATGATCACTGAAGACAAATGTGTGCATAAGCAAAGGTGGCAAAGAAAGCTGATGGTGCCCGGCTAACAAAAGATGTAGCTTCTGGGGACTTAAAGGCTTGAAAGTAAACAAGCAGCCATCTAGCTCAGAAGCAACAAAGCCCACATGGAGGAAGCACACTAGCTTGTGGAATCATGAGGTGTCAAAGGGATGAGATATCAGGCTTCAAGAACTAAAAAGCATAACATTGCATGCTCACTTTCCTGATATGATGGCTGAGGACCAATGTGTGCATAAGCAAATGTGGTGAAGAAAGCTGATGGTGTCCGGCTACCAAAAGATATGGTGTCTGGGGTCTTAAAGGCTTGAAAGTAAACAAGCGGCCATTCAGCTCAGAAGCAATAAAGCCCACACGGAAGAAGCACACAAGCCTGTGTGATCATAAGGTAGTGAAGGGATCCAGTGTCAGGCATCAATGAGCTAAAATTATGCTACTATTAATGAGGGGGAGTATTGATTGGGGACCCAAATTCCATCAATAGGTGAGGTGACATCCTTTTGCAGAGGGGTTGCAAGGAAGAGATGAGCCAGTTAAGCTACAGGGTAGGAGCTATGAAATATGCAACCTTCCTCTAGTTCCCATGCTGCCTCCCACCCACTATCATGACCCCAATTCTACCACATAAATCCAGCTAGACCAGGAGATATACAGTGAAGTTGGAAACATGGGAAACTTAGAATAGATGATCCATCCAGACTAGTAATAGGAGTGGCAATACCAGGAGAGTGGAGGGATGGCGGAATAGAAAGGGAGAACCAACTTCAAGGATCTACACGTAGCTTCCTCTCTGGGACACGGACAACAGGGAAGTGAGTGTTGGGACACATTGTACAGTGTACAGGATGAAAAAAATAATCTGTAAATTACTAAGGGTTCAAGGGGAAGGGGGGGAGGAAGGGTAATATAGGGAACTGATAATGGGGGCCTGGAGGGAGGCAGAATGTTTTGAGAGTGATGATGGCAATGGGTGTGTAAAAGTGGCCTGCATACAACTAATGTTGTTATGGATTGTGATGGGAGTTGTATGGGCCTCCAATAAAATGATTCATTTAAAAAAGGGGAGGAGGGGAAAGGGGAGTTTGTTTTTTTGTTTGTTTTTCTTAAAGAGGAGCTTGTACCAAGGGCTCAAGTGGAAAATATTTGGAAATGTATGTGGCAACATGTGTGCAAATGTGCTTGATACAAATGATGTACTGAATGTTGTAGTAGCTGTAAGAGCCCCCAATAAAATTATTTTTAAAAAAAGATGATCTCTGAAAGCATAGCTTCTCTCTGCTCAAGAAGAATGCAAGTAGAAAAATCACGTTCTGCAGTGAATTGCAAAATGCCAGTTGAGAGTATTACAGAGCTAAACATGTTCTAAACTGGACAACTTTGGAGCAGATGCTTTACATTCACCATGACCCATCAAAAGTGGAACAAACTTCTGACTCAAACAAAAAGAAATCAATCAACAAATTCAGACATTTTAATGAAGACGTGGTAAATCTACTTGATTTTGTGGTATTTGTGTCTGATTGTCATAATAATGTGTCCCTATATAACTAAGTTTGTAAAGAATATTAAATACACTGTTGACGTACAGGAGAACAAAAAAAGATCTGTCATTGAATAAGTAGTTAGAATATTCCTTGGAAAAAAGGATAGCAAGATTTAGCCGCATTAATAAGGTATCAGGAGGGATCAGTCCCTGAGGAGAAATATCATATTTGGTAAAATGCAGAATCAGCAAAACAGAAGAAAGGCCTCAATAGGATGAATTGTTACAGTCGCTGTAACAAAGGATTTAAACATTTTGTGGCAGGTGGATGATTTTATGTCAACTAGACACTCCTGGCTAGGGGTAGACACAAACTCCTCCATCAACTGGAAGCTTGATGACAACTTCTTAAAGACTGTGGCCTTTTGTATGAGAATGAGGGACTCAGGGAACCGGCTTTCTTCCTGCAACCTTCCGTCCTGCTCGCTGCGACTCTGTGCCTGCTTTAAGGAATTGCTTCGTGCGAGCTGCCCAACTCTGAGAGCTGTTAGTGTCCTGCCATGTTTCCATGAGACTCTGCACCTATCAGCCTGCTATCATCCTGCTTTCTGCTTCATTTATCTCTGTCACTGGTCGGCAACTACATGAGTCAAAAGAGGGACTTATGGGTGAGCATCAGCCTTATGGAGTTAATTGGACTGGACTAGGATGCCTTCTTGACATATAATAACTTCTTGATCTAACACACATTGTTGTACATATATGAGTGTCCGTGGATTTGTTTCTCTAGACAACTAAGCCTAACACACTTTGAAACTGCTGTGTGAATGACAGGATTGGAAAGTGTTTCATTTTGTACATCGGGTTGATAGTAAGAACTGATTTTACAGCAACATCACACTCATGCAGTTAATAGGTCCCTTGATTCATGAACTGAACTCTGTGCACAAAAGATCAATGATGTATCCCATTAGATCCTTAAGACTACTGATTCTTGTACCTGTCTTCATGAGGTAGGGTGAATATTTTGACATTTTAAGAATCAATGAATCCTTACTCTATGACATTCTGTGACCCCGAACTTGGCTTTCGTTTCATCATTTGTAAAATAGAAGACGCAAAACTTAACTTTATTGGGGAGAGGTAGTGAGAATTGAATCTGACAATATATATAAAATTCCTGTCCACAAATTAGAACTCACATACTTTCTAAATATTTTTCAAATATTTTACTGCTTGCAGGGATTTTCCACTATGTTTCACTAAGTATTCTGGATGGAAATACAAATTTATGAATTGCCTTGAAGTTCTTGGGAAATTAAGAAACTATTGTAAGTTATTAATATCAGAGTATATATTTTAGTCCAGAATTTTACATTTAACAAATAAAGAATTTACTACCATTGAGGAGCAAAGTAATTTAGTCTTCTGGATATGGTTCTTGGTTTCCTTATGGATTAGATATAGCTCCAAACAAGTTAATTAATTCACTTTGCCTGAAATTTTCTTACTCCTAAAGTAATAATAATTATTCTGGGGGCTAAAGTAATTAACTCAGAAGGCTTAGGGAAGTACTTTGATAACTAGTAAATCCCCATACCTAGTAGGTATTATTTCACAACATTCCAAATGTTTCACAATTGGTTGGAAACTAAATGTACAGGGAGAAAGAAGTGGAGGAGCTGGGGCCAGAATTCGTTCTGTGGATCATGGTTTGGAAGAATAAGAGTACAGAAGGGAAAAAAGACACAATCCTTGTCTGGTGTGTTTCTCAATAATTTAAAGAAAGACAATATAACTGAAATGAAATAGTACCAAGCGAACAGAATTATGAAGAAAAAATGAAGCAGTACAAATATTAGAGACAAGCAAAAGTGATATTTTCAGAAGAAACGGTAGGAAAAGTAATCACAGAATAAGAGGATATTATGGCGCAAGTCTGAATGGAGTGAGAGCACGCTGAGAGTGTGTTGCACCACAGAGGCGAGGGGTGCGCAAGCACTCCTGAGGGGAGGGGTGTGGGGTACTAAAAAAAATGCAAGCAAGTAGAGCTGGGCTAGAGGGAACCAGGTAGAGAGTGACTTTCTGGATAATTGAATAATACATATTTTATGAGGTTTATTATTAACTAGGTGTGGATATTTCCCCATTGCTAGTTTTTGCAATATGAATAGTGACCGCACATTTTCTTTATTGAAGCAGTACTGAAGCAGCGCCACATTTTAATTCGAAGAAGCTTTAAATGACATTGCTTTTTCTGAGTGCCTGACTCCTAAGCAAGAACCTTTCTAATAGGTCATTCAGGTGAGTCAGTCTATTTTTAATGAAGACCATGTTCATCAGAGGAATAACAGTGAATTTCATGACTCCTACCATACCATTTTATGTTCATTGTTGCAAAAGTCTGCATAGCTTCTTTTGTTGTGCTCTGAGAATTTTACTAGTTCAGTGTATGTCATCATCACCTTTGAAGCTCATGGTTTTCTTCACTTCTCTTTTTTTCATGCCTTTATTCCTCCAGACTCCCTCTTTCTTTCATGATTTTAATCAAAAGGTAGATTCATTGGCAATTGATAAGTACTCTCTCAGCAAATTGTTTTTGTTCTTTTCCACTGATTGATGTCCAAGGACTAATAGAAAGTAGACAAAAGCTAAAAGTATTTTTAGGAGAAAAAGAAAAAGATATAATTTCTCATAGAAGGGCAGATAAGTAATGAAATAGACCATACTTCTGAAATAATTATATATTAGAGAATAATAAGTCATAATAATTATTCCTTATAAAGCAAATATTTAGCTATATATTTATTGATTTACAAGATTGTTCAGGTAACTCTGAAAGTACTATATTACGTTTTACCGCCCCCTGTTAGAAACTATAAATCGATGTTTTCCTTTTACTTCTTTAACTCACCAACTATTTTATTGCATTCCTTTCTAGGCCTATATCCTCCACCTTATCCATACAACACTGAAAATGGCATTGTGTCATTCTGGGCTGACTATAGAAACAAATTCACAGGCACTCATATGTGTATAAGAAAGCTTCATATACAAGAGCAATTGACTATTGAGAAAACATCCCAGCTCAGTCCAGATCAAGTCTATATGTCTGATACTAGCTCATATGTCTGACAAAAATCTATAACTTCCTCTTAGACTCACAAAACACATACACTGATGCCGAATGCAGGAAGAGCACAGGCCATTAAGTGGAAATTCTTATGGATCCATTCAGCACTGGCAGGGTTTTCCATGTGGTTCCTTCAGTTTCTGGGCTCTAGCATAGCTCCATGTGTCTTCTCAAGAGGGATGTCTCTTGGGGAGTGTCCTTGTGTCCCGTCTCCAGGGAATTATTTATCTCCCTGATGCATCCAAATCAGGTCATTAAGCTGTGACCTGATTGATAAGCTAAACTCTACCTCTTCGCTTTTCATTCTCAAATTCACAGTCGATCATATAACTACCAAAGACATCATCAACACTGGGACAAGGGCTATTATGTCAAAAGAGAATCCCAGGGAAATGCATGGATGAATACATTTGAAGAGTTACCACAGCCAAAAGAAATCACTGTCTAAATATCTTTGGTCTTTCACTAATCTAGCATTAGACAGCACAATTCTACAGCAGCTGCTAGGCCTGCAACTGGAAAGTTGCCTATGGTCCCATTCTCTGGTGTGCTTGCTGGATTAACTATATTTTTAGCATCCCAGGGCATCAAACACCTCATTTTACTTTGCTTCATATGAAACCTCTTTTACCAAAGTCAAGACTTTTGTGATTCAATATGCTTGATATGGTGATATAGGTTTTAGGCAAAATAATCTAGCAAGGCTTTTCTGATTCAGTATGCTTGCTATGGTAATTAGGGTTTTAGGTAAAATAATCTAGCATTTATGCATTTTGAGAAAAATGCTTTTCACTTAAACTTTGCAAAGACATGTTCTTTCATGATATTTAAGGTTTATAATAACTCTCCAAATTTATCTTTTAATGCAGACATAGGATGGTCTGATTATCTACTGACAAAAAATATTTCAGATAGTGTCAGTTCAAATCCAAGGGTAGCATTTAGGGAGATGCAGGAAAAAAGAAAAAAAGCAAACAAAAAGAACCTTTATTTTTTGTTTATCAGTTAGTTAATTGGCTTTGTTTTCAAACTCTTGAAATTAAATTTCCATGTGAAAGATATTCATTTCAGTACTACTTGTATTAGCAAAAGATGGACTATAACTCATCTGTTGAATAGGAGGAAGTTGAAGAAACTAAAGTAAATCAATATAATGAAGTACTATGCAGCTGTATAAATTAATGAAAAAGTCATATATATGGCTATGGGGTTCTCCAGAATATAATATTTAATCTTCAAATTCATATGCTATTCATCTTTTTGTGATTGGCATATCACACAGGATAATGTTTTCAGAATTATTCATTCGTGGCATGCAGAAGATTTTCATGGTTGCACAATGAGAGTTGTAATCGGTTTAATTGAATTTTATTAGTGAAAAATGTTGAACTGGTTGATAGTGTTGCTTATATATTTATAATGATAATAAGAGGAAATGCAGCTTCTAGAAAATATACCGGTAAATCTTTTGAATGATAAGAAATAATCCTGGATTATAGTACACCAAGTATTTCTAAAATACCTTTAGATTATTGACAAAGCATTATACATTTCCACTGTTGCCGTCTTCTCCCTTTTTAATATGTATTTTGTTGTTATAAATGTATTTAAATCATTTTATTGGGGGCTCATACAACTCATCACAAGTCACACATGCATCCATTGTATCATGCACTTTTGTACAATTGTTTCCTTCTTCATTCTCAAAACACTTGTTTCTACTTGAGCCCCTGGTATCCACTCCTCACTTTTCCCCTCCCTTCCCATTCCCCGTCCCTCTTCTCACTTCTCCATGAACCTTGATAATTTATAGATTATTATTATTTTGTCATTGCTTACATTCTCTGACATCTCTTTTCACCCACTTCTCTGCTGTCCACTCCCCATCTACCATACAAATCCAGTTGGACCATAGGATATACACTGGCACAGATAGGCACTGGAAACATAGAGAATCCCAAATAGAAGACACCTTCAGGACCAGTGGTGAGATGGGTGATATTGGGAGGGTGGAAGGAAGGTGGGGTAGAAAGGAAGAACAGATTGAGAGAATCTACATATAACTTCCTCTCCAGGGCATGGACAGTGGAGAAGTAATAACTGATTTTTGGTGTCGGTTTGGTGTAGAGAATCATACCACTTTTTGGTTCTCTATTTTCCTGTTCCCATTTAACCACGTTAGTACACTGAATTGATAAAGCAAAACTAATGTCAACCAACATAATGGTCTGCTTTGTGCTATATTGTGGAAAAGAAAGATAAATAAGACAGAAACACCACCATCAAGAAATGCACAAACCTGTAAGCGATGTATTTGTGTGCATATTGAATAGTCATGTTAACTTATAAATTATCATTTAGTGTACTATGCACAGAAATATTAGATATAAATAAACTTTAAATAGTCAAAATAGAGCCTAGTGTTTTAGGATTTTTTGCTGGAGTTTTAGGACTTTGGTGCCTTATTGCAAGTCCACTCAGATAGGATTTTAGAGTTGCAGTTTAATGGAGAAACACTTTGGTTGACTGATAAATGCTTAACAAATAGGACCGGGACATGGAATAAGCAAAGCAAACAAGCAACCTGACTTTTATAGTTTGACGGTACTATATTCTGTGTTATAAGTGGAGACGATTTACCTTAGTTCTTGCTTCTTAACCCTGAAAGAATTCACATTGCAGAAACACTTTTGTAATCAAAGTAATTTTTATTATGGAAAGGAAGTTTCAGGTATTAGTCTCAGAATGTACCCAGTATCCCAGGAAAGTGGGCAAGGCTGCATGAAGGGAGGCCATGGGAAAGTTCGCTACTGAAAATGGCCACCTCAGGTGAGTGCAAAAAAACACATGAAAAGAAGACCAGAACAGAAGCATGAAACCAAGCGTATGGTACCAAGAGCAGGAAATCCCCAGAGGTCAAGAGAACAATGGCCCCAGAAAGGCCCCACGGGCACTTGCATGCTGTTTACATGGAAGAGATTGTCATCCTGTGCTTGCAGAGCGCCCCTGAAAGAGGTGCTGTCCTCAGCCTGTGTTACTTTTCGCTTCCTATCCTCATTGATCGGTCAGGCGTGATTGAGTATTATTGGTTGATCTTATTTGCTGAGTTTAGGTATACCTGTGTAATGCCATGTGCCTACCATTGTATGTGGGCTCAGGTTTCCAATCACCTGGCCTAGGTGACTTAAGACTTTGGGCTGAGTATGCTCAGTTTAGGATTTTCCCATTAGTGTCTAGTTTTCTGATTCCTTTCTAGCCCGTTTATTGTGGCATGGACAGCTAATTTTCACTTAGGGTAATCATTCATTGAAAATACCCCCCTTCATCCCAATCCTGGTTACTTTTCATAAATATTCACACCATGGCTAACGTCAAGTTAGGTTTGTTCTCTAACAAAGAAGAGAAGCACACTAGCAACTCTCAGAGTAGATTTAGTAGATCATTGGATGAGGAGAATTTTCCTGGTGAAAAGTCACTCCAGAGTAAAGGGATGTGAAAAAGTTCAAGAGCTGGTGTATACAAAATGGAGTAGAAATGATAACTAGTAATGCGGAAGAATTGTTTTTTATATATACATGCAAAAATATAAAAGTAATAACAATATAAAAGTAAAAACAATATATAAAAGCAATAATATAACAATATGTAAATAGTTTAAGGCCTGTTTGTTGACTTTCAGGAGTGTCCCCTGGTTGAGTCGGATGGGGTGCTACACCCTGGCCCCAAAGTTTATCTTTGGCACTCCATCTGGAACTCTATGCTCTGTTGCACACCATTAAATTTTTGCTTGGTGTGGTTGGACCAGACAGGTTATAATCCTGACCCTGCTTCTCCATTGGTGACCCTGAAAGGCCTTGGGTCAGCGAGGGTACCCATATTTCATAGTGGGGCCAGCCATATGATCTTTTCTCTGCGTTGGCTGTTTTGAGTGGGGATATTGTCCTGAAGGCTCGGTGGGATAGAATTATTGTAAGAGCCGATCTATGATTTGTAGGTTAGACAGGGTTCTTGAGAGAAACAAACCAGGACACTAATGATTTTATATATTTAGATAGATAACATAAGAAATAGTTAATTAATATATAAAGCAGTAAAAATGACTCAGTGCAACTCACTTCCATGTGACAGCTAATATACTGACAGTCCTCCAAGTCTTAAGGGCTGCTGGGTAGACCTCTGAAAAGCAATTTAGGCTATCTGGCCACAGGCAGCGAAGAGCAAGGCAGATCACCAACAGTCAGCCAGATGACAGGGCCCGCCAGTCTCCAGCTCAAGCGATGTATACTCTAGTAGCTTTGAGAGGCAAGTCTTGATGGAACCTCTAACTACAGTGACACAGTCCATGGGAGACATATCCCACAGGTAGTGTAGCTGCAAATTGAGGTAGAAAACAAGCTAAGGCAGGCACATACTGGTCTGATAATCAAAGAGCAAGAGACAAGGAAGACAAATCTTGATGAGTCATTCATCTCTCTGCCCATCAATAAATCCTACATGTGTTAATTGCCCATATTGGCACCATAAACCTACCTTCCACAATTTGCTAGAGAATAATAACTTTATCTTTCAGAAGCAATGGAGAATGAATAAAGAACACCACATAGACAATATCAAAAAGGTTAATGATAAGCATACTTGAAAGGCAGATTTAACATAATTTTCTGAATATTTGGATGTGTCAATGGGGAAGAATAACCTTCCAAATTCTGAGTGGATTATTGCTTTTTAATATTTTCATTATTTTTTGTAAGTTGCCACTAAGTCTATTCTGATTCATGGGGACTCCATGGATTTGAGAGAATTGTGATACCTAGGATTTTCAAAGGCATCATCTTTTGGAAAAAAAAATTGCAGGATTTTCTTCCAAGGTGAATCTGGTTGGTTTAAAACCACAAACATTTTGGTTAACAGTTGAGATCTTAATGATTTGTGCTACCCAAGAAATATATTTGTTTAATATTACAGTTATTATTTGATTTAACTTGATCTAATATTATCCATAGAAGACAGATGAAGCTTTATACCCCAATAAAGATATAAAACCTTCAAAAAATCTCTGGACAGTTCTACTCTATTCTATAAGGTTACCTCAGAATTGCTCGACCACAGTCAGGGAAAAAAATTAATATGAACCAGAATTCAGTTTGGGACAAATTGCCAAATTATTGGCTATCAGCCCCAAAGTTGCCAATTTGCAAAACCTGGAGTTACCTGGGAGGCAGGCCTACTGATTTGATTTCCAAATTTCCCATAAGCTTGTGAACTACATGGAGCAGTCCTACTCTGCATACATGTGGTCCCTATAATTGGAAATAGATTCTACAGCTCCTAGCACTCCAGTTCAACCTGGACCACATGAGTATGGAACAGAACCAGGCAGCATTTCCTTTCATTGTACCGATTTGACTGCAGCCAACACAACATGAACCACTTTAATACAATGTGATGTATTTACAATATTGCATTAAAAAAAGTTTGTTCCTGTTTAAAAGGATAAAAAGGAGGTATCTAGTTTGTTATTATTTGTTTCACTTTTGAAGTAGAAGATATTTCTCAACATTTGATGTTGGCCTAGGAAAACCAGTGCCCATGAGCAGATTAGAGGATCCTGGGAAGGAGAGGTAGAAAGAAAGCAAAGCAGAAGTTTAAAGTGTCATGGAAATTTTGTTAGGTCCAGGCAGACTAGAGGAACAAATTTATAGACATGCATATGGATATAAGGGAATGGTTTATATACAAAACGAATAGGACATCAATAAAGCATCCTAACCCAGTCCAATTCAAAGTCATAAGTCCTATATTAGCCCATATGTCTGATACCAGTCTATAATGTCTTGTTCCAACTCATGAAGTTACAGGTCAGTGGATGCAGAGTCCCGGCACTGGCAGGGGTCTCCCCATGGCTCCTCGCTTCCAGGGCTCAGGGTCCATCAACAGCATCCAGTGGTGGCAGAAGCAACTCATTGCTGGCAGGGATCCCCACGTGGCCTCTCCAGCTTCAGAGGTCTGGCTCCATCAGGGCAAAGCCGTGTGGTCTCTCTGCTGGCTCCTTCAGCTTCTTGGATGCTACCATCTTGTCTCGTCCATGATTCATCATCTCTGTGACTAACTCCCAACAACTGGGGAAGATAGCTTTTCATCTTCAAGAGGGAAATATCGCGAGATTTCCCAGACTTATCAGGAGAAAGCCATGCGGACACAGAGGCCTCCTTGGCTACTCAATGGCGATCTCCAGATTAACAGGCTAGACACCACCCCTATATTTCAATCATGAAATTAACATAATCACATGACCTCTACAGAATCAACCACTACTTCCAAAAAACAGGAAGTTATTGTGCATATCAAGAATAATGTTTATTCAAATAAATTAAGAGGTGATGAGTGCTTATTTTGATTCAAAAATCTTTAAAAAAATGTAGCCCTGGTCAAACCAGGGCAAAAGCCCAATCAACTTGAATTTAAGGGAAAAGAGATGGCATTAAAAGATAAAATTTAAAAAAAATTTTAAAAGATAAAATTGTTACATTAGTAAACATAACAGTAAAATTCTAGTTGCCATCAGTTTTATTCAGATTCATAGTGATTCCATGTGTCAAAGAACTGTGCTCCATAGATTTACATAGCTATGACCTTTGGAGAAGAGATTGCTAGGACTTTCTTTTTTGATGCTGCTATATGAGTTGCAACCACAAGCCTTTCAGTCTTAATCACTTGTACAACCCAGCTATCAATAATAATGCTTTCAAGCAAACAAACAAACCTATTACCATGGAAATGATTCTGACTCATGGCTGCCACATATGCTGCGGTGTAGAATCTTTCCATGTTGCTTTCTGGGTTGTGATCTTTACAAATTCTCAGGACTTTATTCCAGGGTGCTGCTTTATTGGTCCAGCCCTCCAACCTTAGATTAGTACACAAGCACAAACTCTGTTTATTTGTTTGTATGATTGTTAGTCATATGCAGACATATACTAGTCTTTATACTTTTAAAATGTAATTTTGATTTTCATATATTTTTATAATGTTTACAGAACCTCTGTATATCTTTTGGCAGCTTTCATGTTTTAGGAGTTTTATTGGTATACAATTCACCTATCATACAATTCAATATTTATGTCACATCAATATTTAAATCATCATCACAATCAGTTTTAGAACTTTTTTTTTCATTTTTGTATTCACCATTAACAAGCACAAACTTCTTATACCTCCCAAGGACTGCATAACTTTACAGTGGCCTCATTTTATATTTAAATCCACTGTACAATTATTCATTCAGTTTCTACTTATAGTGACTCAATACAGATTTTAAATCTTTGCTAAAGCAGATAGTCTAATCTTTCTTCTGTGGAGCAGCTAGTGGATTTGAACCATCAAACTTATGGCTAGTTATCACATAGCATGAGTCAGATCAATGCTCAATAACTTTAGAGCTTCCCTTTATTCCTTTCAATTGAGGCAACATGCTTTTATTTTTATTGTTCTTAGATGCTATAAAGGCAAGTTTGAATCACAGCAATAGAGTCAGCCACAGAACAAAACACTGCTAGTCCTCCCTACTGTTTCATGATAATTACTATGTTTGAAATGTTTTTAACATAGATTTTATTGGGAGCTCTTATAGCTCTTATAACATTCAACACATCATTTGTATTAAGCATGTCTGTACACATATTGCTATATTCATTTCCAAATATTTTCTACTTGAGCCCTTGGTATAAGCTCCTCTTTCCCCTTTTCCTCTAGTTCTGTTTTTTTTAATTTCAGCTCCCCTTATTTGTCCTTTGCCCCTACATCTCCCTTAAACATTTTTATAGCCACCATGTAAGTCTATTTTGGCAAGGGGTTAAATTAACAGAATGTATATTAAAGAACCCAAACCAAATATATTGCCATTGAATCCATGCTGACTCATGGCAAACTATAGATCAGGGCAGAACTGCCCCCTGTGGATTTTGGAGACTCAGTAGCTGCCAGAGTGGAAAGCCTTGACTACCTCCATTGGAGTGGCTGGTGTTTCAAACTGCTGACATGGTGGTTAGCAGCCCAATGTGTAACCAATACACCATCAGTGTTTCTAATGTATATTTGTGGCAGTCATGTACTCTGGTGCTGATTTGATTAAGAGTGCTGAGGTGGAGTCTAGCCTATCAACTGGAGATAGCTATTGAGACTTCTGTGTGGACAAGACTTTCTCTGAGAATTCTGGGAAATCTCATGATATTTCCCTCATGGAGAAGAGAAACCATCAGCTCAGTCCCTGGGTGATGCTCTACTGACAAGACAAGATGACAGCTGCTGATAGACCCTGAGTCCTGAAGAAGCCGGAAGAAAAGCCACATGGACTTACCCTAATGGAACCAGACCTTTGGGGCTGGAGAAGCCACATAGAGTCTCCTGCCAGTGCTGAGATGCTTGGGAGGCCACAGGAGACCCCTGTCAGTGCTCAGATGATTCTACCGCCACTGGATTCACAAAGCTCTGCATCTACTGGCCTGTGATTGCCCTGGCATCATTTCATGTGCTTCGTGAGTCTGAAGAGGACTAAAGGATTGGTATCAGACATATGTGCTAATATCAAACTTATAGCCTTGGCTTGGACTGGGTTGGGATGCTTTCTCAATGTTCCATCCTTCTTATATATAAACCTCTGCCTTATATACATACGTGTGTTTATGAATTTATTTTTCTAGTCTACCTGGACCAACACAATATTAAAGCAGAGAAACTTTGTGTTGTAGTTACATAATCTTCAGTCAACTTCTGGAAAGGTGGAGGCTAGTCTGTTAATCAGATTGCAACTTTAAGACCTCAATTGGAGGTACTATGAAGATAAATAGCTCATTGGAGGCCAGATTCACACACACATTCTCTCTGTGTCGCCTTCCTTCTGACAAGACTCGTGGAGATATGTTAGAATCCTGGAGCTGGAGAAGCCAGAGCTGATATTCTTCAACTGCCATTGGATCCACAAGACTTTCTACCCACTAGCCTATTATCTTCCTGGATTTGGCATCATTACATGTTTTGTGTGAATCTGAAGATGACTTTATAAATTGGTATCAGACATATGGCTGATATCAGACTACAGATTTGATCTGGACTGTGCTGTGATATTTCTCAGTATACAACTGCTCTTACATATAAAGTTCTTTCTTGTCCACATATGAGACTCCCTGGATTTGTTTCCCTGGTCAAACGAGACTAACACAGTTTGGCATGTAGAATTTTATATTTTAGTGGCTCTCTGCCATAGGCCATATCATGGAAGACATGTAATCTGGATCTGAGCTATATATATATATATATATATATATATATATATGTATATTCTTTTAAGTAATATATATCTTATATATTTTAAAGTCTCCAATAACTTCCAAAATTTTTCTTTTCATATATCAACCTTCAATATTTCCCTCTTAGACCACTAATTGGGAGAGAGGAGTAGAAAAATATGACAAATAATAATTTAAACCCCTCGTATAACCTCTGCTTTTGTCCTCAGAAGTATTTTATTTTGCCTAATATTACCCTTCCCAAACTCCAAATGTACTTCCATAATATCAATTTCAACTCATAGCAACCCTATCAGACAGGGTAGTTATGTATTGTAGTTTTAGTTAGTATTTGAACCACTATAAAACATTCAATTGACAAAATATGTGGGATAGTTTTATTTACAAGATGCTGGGGGTCATAGGAGTGGAGGAGTTGGGGAAAAGGAAGTAGGTGTTAACAAACTCAGGGAAGAGGAAACAACAAGTGACTGAAAATCAAAGGTGAGGAGGATGTAGGAAATTTAATAGGATTTGATCAAGGGTAACGACCAAGAGGAATTATGGAAACCAAAATGAGGGCTGAGCATGATAGTGGGACAGGAGGAAAGTAAAAGGAAATAGAGGAAAGAGCTAGAAGGCAAAAGGCATTTATAGAGCTCTAAATATAGGCATTCACATATATAAATATATTTATATATGACAATCTGGAAATAGATCTATATAAATATATTTATAGGTTTAGTATTAAGGAAGTAGATGGACATAGGGCCTCTACTCAAGTACGCCCTCAACAGAAGAACACTTTGTTCTAGTAATCCAGCTCTCTGAGAGGCTTGGCTTCCTGGCATGTACACTGATGTCAATGCGGGTGCATAAGCAAATGTGGTGAAGAAGGCTGAGGTTGACTAGCTTTCACAAGATACAGAATCTAGTGTCTTAAAGGTTTGAAGATAAAAAAAGGGCCACCTAGTTGAGAAAACAAAACCTACATGGAAGAAGCACACCAGCCTATGTGATCATAAGGTGTTGATGGGATCAGGTATTAAGCATTAAAGAATCAGAGCAAAAATGCATAGCGTGAACAAGAGGGTGAGTACAGAGTGTGTGGCTTAAAGCCAATCTGTAAGCAATTGGGCATCCCCTTACAGAAAGGTTGTGGGGAGACGACAGGCCAGTTAGGTTGCAGTATAGCACCAATGAAACATACATCTTTTCTCTGGTTCTTGAATGCTTCTTCCCCTTCAATATCATGACGCTAATTCTATCTTACATATATGGCTAGGCAGAATATGTACAAGGGTAAAGTTAAAAGCTGGAAACACAGGGAATGTAGAACAAATAAACTCTTTGGGACCAATATTGAGAGTAGCCGTACTAGGGGAACATGGGGGGAGAAAAGGGGAACTGAACACAATGACCTATCTACAACCCATTCCCAGGGTAATGGACAATAGACAAGAGGGTAAAGGGAGACATCAGGCAGTGCAAAACACGAAAATTCTTAGTAAAAGTTCATATTTTGGCTCTTGTGGACTTGTTTTAATTTTATTCAGCTTCAACTTCAAATTATAAATAAGTTCCACAGCCAGCCCTTGACTTTAGCTGCTAATATTGAACTTCTCCGTTGCTTCTGCCCACAGATGCAGCCAATTTGATTTCTGAGTATTTTATCTGAAGAAGTTCATCTGTTGTTGGAAAAACATTTGCTATGAGGACATCATTGGTCTTACAAAATTCTGTCATGGAATCTCGAGCGTCTTTTCCATTGCCAAGTCTATACTTTTCAACTACTATTCCTGTTTGATTCACCCTTTTACATTCCAAATTGACAATAATGATCCATGTATATTAGTTGCATGTTTGATCAATTTCAGTCTGAAAATATTGATATATTTGTTAGCTTTCTTCACCATTGCCTTTGGTGAGTGGTAAATAATTTGAATAACAATTGTATTTATTGGATTTTCTTGAAGAGGGACAAATATAATACTATCACAACCAGTACTGTTTTTCAAGATAGATCTGAAAATGCCCCTTTTTTAAATGAATACAATGCCATTCCTCTTGATTACTTCATTCCCAGCATAGTAAATAAACCATATGATTTTCTTGTTCTTTCTTTTATTAGGGGCTCATACAACACATCACAATCCATACATCCATCCATTGTATGAAAAGCACATTTGCTACCATAATCATTCTCAAAACATTTGCTTTTTTCCTAAGTCCTTGGTATTAGCTTCTAATTTGTCCCTACCTCCTCCCTCCCCCACCCTCACAAACCCTTGTTAATTTATAAAGTATTATTATGTCATATCATACACTGTCCAATGTCTCCCTTGACCCAATTCTCTGCTGCCCATTTCTTAATGACCAATGCCAGTCCACTTTAGCTAACTAATGCCCAAAATGTCAATTTTCATGTATTCCATTTTCTTTTTACCTATATTCAAATTTTGTACATTCCAAATTCTGATTATTAATTGAGGTTTGCAGTTGTTTCTTCACATTTTGAGTTGTGCTCTATCAGCAAATAAAGGTCAGAAGGCTTTATTTCCACAGGTTTACTCCATGTCTTTGAGTAGTTCTTCCTCAGTCATGCTTCAAATGCCTTTGGATCTGAGATGCTCATCTTCTGGCACTGTCTTGGACAATGATTTACTTCTCTTAATGAGGTTCTGGGTATCTGACCACGTTTTGATTATTTATATAAGAATTTCTGTGACTAATTCAAAAGTGGATAGCCGTTGTAGTCTGCTCTTAGTCTGGAAACTGCTGAAATCTGTTCACTTTGGGTGATCCTGCTGGCATCAGAAATACCAGTAACACATCTACCAGTATCTTGGCAACACACAAGTTGCCACATTATGGAAGACTGACAGTCAAATGTGGAAACCAGTGTCTAATGATAACGATGTCCTCACCTCAGAATAGCAGTCACCTGCTTCTCTTCACATTAGCACATTTCAGAGTTAAGTTCAAGGGAGTTTGCCAACTCCTTAAATCTGCTACAGGTGACTTGGAGGTAAAGTGCAGTTCATTCAGTGGGGTTTCCACTAGAAAGTGGAGAATCTTTCTAGTGTGGTCTGTGAAGGAGGTTGTGTATCTCAAAAGTACATAATACAAATGTCCCAGAAGCCTATAGCACAAGACCAGGGTCACCAAGGACTGGGCACAAACTATGGCAGGTCAAATATGTTCAATCAGGAACATAGTACAGGATATATTCTCTCTTTGGTTCTACGTAAGTATTGTTGAGCATTAAGAAAAATTCTAATGGGAGGTTGTTTCACCTAGTTTATCCACCAATAGCACTATAATTGCCTTCTCCAAGACATTCATGTTTCCCCTCCCTTCCTCTCTTGAGATACTGGCCCCAGCTGAGGTGAGATCTCCTGCCTCAAAGTGTTTTTTGAGATGTACATTTAAAAGGAGTGCTATATGGTCCATAGGCAATAGGCAAACTCTCTACCTCATTGCTTGGAGATCAGATGAGAATATTATTTGCTCTGAGAGCAGAAGCCTGCCTTTGTTTTGTCTTTTTATCCTTATGCTGAGAGGTTCATTACAGTGTTTTTCCATTTGAGATTGACAAACTTCACTCAGCTTGATTGTTCTTAGGTCAATCCATGTCATGAAGTGCTTCATGGTTTCATTACTGTATTTTTGGGATGCACAGTATTTCGTTGTGTATATGTATCAAAGTTTCCTTATCTAGTTTACTGAAGGGAATTTGGACTGTTTCTAGTATCTTGCTATTGTGAACTGTGCTGCAATGAACATCGGAGAACATGCATCTGTTCGTTTTCTGTTTCTGGGTGGCATGATATTTCTATTTCTAGTTGTTTTAGGTATTGCCATATTGCTTCTCACAGTTTTTGTACATATTTACATACATCCTAGTAGTATTTAAAAGTAAAAAGCTCACTGCCATTGAGGTGATGCCAACGCATAGTGACCCTCCAGGACAGGATGGACCTTCCCTTGTGGGTTTCTGAGAATAACTCTCTCTCTTTCTCTTTCTCTCTCACACCCACACCCACACCCATATTTATCCCATGGAGTGACTGGGGGCTTTGAACTACTCACTGTGTGGTTAGCAACCTAAAGAGTAAATTCCAGGCTCACCACATCCTCCCCAATATTTCTTACTTTGTTTTTTAGAATTGGGCTAATGCTGTGGGTGTACTATAATCATTTTGCATTTTACCTAAAATGAGTCTTGTTTTTATTCAAATTGTTTCTAATGTGAATCTCTGATATTTCAGGAAAGTATAAAGAATCATACACCGGTTTGTGATTCTTCATATCTGACAGACTATCCTTGAGTCCTTGCTGACTTATAGTGATGTACTAGAGTTTCCAAGACTGAAACCAAGGAAAACTCAGTCTTTCTCCGATGGAGATGCTGCTATTTTTGAACATCTAACCATTTAGATCACAGCTTAAAACATCTGTGTATTCTCAATCAAATCAAAATATGAAAAATAGTATTCAAACATCAATACTGGGAAAATTTACAGAAATGGATAGTAGTGATGCTAACACAAGGTGATGAACAGTGTCACCAAATTGTACACAGAAAAATAGTTGAATAATGAACTATAGTTATATATTATACTATAACTAAATTAAAATAACATCTGAAATAAAAATTTCAATGACACCAAAAACAAAGCAAACATTAAGATGAAAATTGAAAACCTGCTTGCCATTTTGTCTTCAAAAAGAAGCAAACATGATTCGAAGCTTATTCTAAGGAGCTGAAAATTAAGCAATAGTACCTAAATAAGACAGCTTCCTGAGAGCGTGAAGTCAATAATAATAGAAGCACAGGTGTATTCAGACACCATAAACCTGAACTGTGTCATTAGTATTTTGGAATAAAAACATTTAGAAATACAGATCACTATGCAACTACTGTGGAACAGTGTTCTTGACTCATAGTTATCTTAGTATGATCTGATTTTAAAAACCAATGAAAGGTGAATATTTGGTTTGTAGGCTATGGAGAGGAATGATAGCCCCACCTCCATGAACAGGATCCATAAATTGATTCAACCTTCAGTGGGTTCCCTCTGACTACAGATCAACGGTGTGGATAGCCTTGCTAACTACAGAATAAAGTGCTTTTTGTGCTTTTTATGTACTTCATTTTCTATGCTTTCCTGTATATTAAATCCGGAATGGATAGAGTTATAAAACTGTGACTGTACCAGGCTGAGCTCCGGTGGCGTAGTGGTTGTGCACAGGACTGCAGCCCACTGGGATGGAGGTTCAATTCCAGCTCCACAGGAGCAAAGGCTGGGCCTCCTACTTCCACCACCAGAGGACAGTAATCCCCCCCAAAACAAACATACAAACAAACCAAAAAAACCCCCAAACTGTGACTGTATCAGTATTTTCTTGGGGGGGGGGGG
>PVJH01002701.1:0-83128 GCA_004026705.1 Nesogale talazaci | reverse complement strand
CTGCGCACCCAAAACTGAGCTATATCCTGGAAATAGAAATGATGAGTAAAAATAGAAATTCCATGTGACTTTTGGTTTGTCTTCTGCTGTATTTTCAGAATATAAAACAATATGGCATACAGTAAGTATCCAATAAATATGACAAGGTTTCAAAAAGTTCATGAAAAACAGTAATCAAACACCTTTGTATATGTTGAAAATATAAATAAAACTAATTCTTGACCTAAAGGAGCTTGAAAAATAACTGACGAGACAGATAACTAAACAAATAATAGTACTTCATGATATATATAATATATATCATAGTATAACTATGTATTTACATTAAAACAAAATAATAATCATTTTTAATATCCATGCTATCTAAAAGGAGGGTATGAAAGCATTTGAACTTGGGACAAGACTTTGGATATGGAAGGATATTTTTTCAGTGCTTAAATCCTTTTATATTCTTTGACCACCCAATTTTAAAAGTTTTTATCATTTAAGAATTTTCTGCAGTGATGTTTAACAAAAGACATATGTTGTTCCTATTAGCTGCCATCAAGTGGTTTCATACTCATAGCAACCCTATACACAACAAAACAAAACACAACCCGATCCTATGCCATCCTCAATTGCCTTCTTGCAGCGACTATTTTAATCCATCTCCTTGAAGATTCTATTCTTTTTGGCTGAACCTCTACTTTATCAAGAGTGATGTCATTTTCCAGAGACTCACCTCTATTAATAGCAAGTGCAAAATATGTGAGAATAATTCTTGCCATCTTCCCTTCTACCAATATTTCTGACTGTATTTCCTTCCTGACAGATTTATTTGATCTTCAACATGTCTATAGTATATTCAATATTCTTTGCCAGCACCATCATTCAAGTGTATCTATTATTATTCTTGGATCTTTTGAATTGA
This sequence comes from Nesogale talazaci, assembly GCA_004026705.1. Lineage (NCBI taxonomy): Eukaryota > Metazoa > Chordata > Mammalia > Afrosoricida > Tenrecidae > Nesogale > Nesogale talazaci. Next base: position 82,218 of record PVJH01002701.1, on the reverse strand, counting down.
ATGCCAAACTTTCACATGCATATAAGGTGATATAACAAAATGCAATAGCTTGTTGTTTTTGTTAGGTGCCATTGTGTTGGCTTTCACAAATAGTGACACTATACAGAACAGAAAGAAACACTGTGTGGTGCTCTGCAATCCTCACAATTATTGTGATGTCTGAGCCCATTGATGCAGTTCCTATATCATTTAATCTTATCAAGGTCCTTCATACTTTTTGCCACATCTCCTCTTTGCCAAATATGATACCTTTCACTAGGGACTGGTCTCTCCTAGGACATGTCTAATGTATGTAAGAAAAAGTCTTGCTATCCTTGCTTCTCAGGGGCACTTTGGCCTAAATTCTTCCAACACAGATCTATTTGTTCTTTTAACAGTCCATGATACATACAATATTTTTCTTCAGCATCAAAATACAAATGCATCCATTCTTCTACAGTCTTCCCTAGTCTTTTTTCCAATCATTTTATTGGGAACTCACACAATTCTTATCATAGTCAATATATGCACCCACTCTATGTCAAACTCATTTGCATATTTGTTGCACTCATCATTCTCATGGCATTTGCTTTCTTCTTTATCCCTAGGTATCAGCTCCTCATTCTCCCTCTCCCTTCCCGTTAACCCTCCCACATGAACCCTTGATAAACTAGAAATTATTATTATTTTGTCATATCATATACCACCTGATGTCTCCCTTCACCTACTTCCCTGTTGTCCATACTCCAAAGAGGAGGTTAAATGTAGATCCTTATAATCAGTTCCTTCTTTCTACATCACCTTCCCTCTACTCTGCTGGTATGTACTCACAGAAGGGATCATCTGTCCTGGATTTCCTATGTTTCCAGTTCCTATTTTTACCAGCATACATCCTCTGTCTTGCCAGATTTGAAAGGTAGAATTGGGATCATGATAGTGGAGGGGGGAAGAGAGGGGGAAGCATTGCAGAGTTAGAGGAAAGTTGTATGTTTTGCTACACTGCACCTGGACTGTCTCAACTCCTCCCTGTGACTCTTCTGTAAGGGGATATCCTGCTACCTACAGATGGGTTCTGAGTCCCCAGCGTTCACTCTCCATCATTTACAATGATATACTTTTAAGTTCTTTGATGCCTGATCCCTTTGACACCTCATAGTTACACAGGCTGGTGTGCTTCTTCCATGTGGGCTTCGTTGTTTCTCTGCTAGATGGTCACTTATTTGCCCTAAGGCCTTTAAGACTTCAGATGTCATATCTTTTGATAGCCAGGTACCATCAGCTTTTAACACCACATTTGCATTCAATGCACAATATTCACATTCATATGATGTAATGGAGAATACCGGCACTTGGGTCAGTTACACCTTAATCTTCAAAGTAATATTCTTGCTCTTCAGTACTCTAAAGAGGTTCTGTGCAGCAGATTTATCTAATGCAATACATCTTTTGATGTCTTAACCACAACATCCATGAGCAGTGATTGTGGATTCAAGGAAGACACAATCCTTAACAACTTCACACTTTTCTCCATTAATCACGATGTTGCCTATTAGTACAGTTGTGAGGATTTTGGTCTTCCTTACATTGAATTGCTATACACACTGAAGGCTACAATCCTCGACCTTCATCAGAAAGTGCTTAAGCAAGCAAGGTTTTGTCATCTGCATATGTTTGTTAATAAACCTTCTTCCAATCCTCACATTCCTCTTCATGTAACCATGCTTATCTGAGTATTTGCTGTACATACAGATTGAATAAGTCTTGTCAAGTATATAATCCTGATGTACACAGTTCCTGATTTTAAATGTTGGCTATTCAACTGCCTTTTGATCCATGTGCAAGTTCTGCATGAACATAATGAATTATTCTGGAATTTCCATTCTTTTCAAGATATTCCATAGTTTGTTATCCCCATAGTCAAATGTTTTTGCCAGTCAATGAAACACAAGTAACTATTTTTGTGGTATTCTCTTCTTTAAGCCAAGGTATATCTGACAGCTAAGTGCTGTTTCTTTTTCCATGTCCTCTTCTCAATCTGATCTGAACTTTTGGCAGTTCCCTGTCTGTGTGCTGCTGTAACAGTTGTTGGATGATCATAAAAAATTAATTTGTGTGTGATATCAATTATATTGATCTATAATATGAGCATTCTTCTGGGTCACCTTTCTTTGGAATGGACACAAACATGGACCTCTTCCAGGCAGTTGGTCAAATTACCTAGCATAGATGACTGAACGCTTTGAGTGCTTCTTCTGTCAATTCCTAGAGCCTTACTTTTGCCTAATATTTTGTGGCAGTCATGTGCTTATGTTAATTTTATGATTGAAATGTAGGGGTGGAGTCTAGCCTGTTAATCTGGAGATAGCCATTGAGTAGCCAATGAGGCCTCTATGTGGGCATGGCTTTCTCCTGAGACTTCTGGGAAATCTTGTGATATTTCCCTCGTGAAGATGAGAAGCTATCTCCCCAGTTGTTGGGAGTTAGTCTCAGAGATGATGAATGACAGACCAGAAAAGATAAAAGCATCTTAGAAGCTGGAGGAGCCAGAGGAGAAGTCAATGGCTTTACCCTGATGGAGCCAGACCTCTGAAGCTAGTGAAGCCACATGGAGACGCCTGCCAGAGCTGAGTTGCTTCTATCACCACTGGATGCAGTTGATGGACCCTGAGCCCTGGAAGCAAGGAGCCATGAGGGGACCCCTGCCAGTGCTGGGACTCTTCACCCACTGACCTGTGACTTTGTGTGTCAGAAAGAGACTTTATAGACTGATTTTGTGCATATGGGTTAATATCGGACTTATGACCTTGAAATGGTACTGGGCTCAATGTCCTGATCCTCTTGTATATAAACCTTTTCCTTATATCTATATGCCTGTCTATGAATTTTTTTCCTCTAGTCTACCCGGACTAACACATTATGGTACCTTAGGAGTGGTGTACTAGAGAAACAAATCATAAAGATGGAAAGTAGATGTGTGTTTGACTTGTGCCTCATGGTATTGTTACTTCTTTGGCTAGCCAGAAGTCAGATATATTCTTGGAGTTTACTGAGTTATTTTCTGAAAACACTATGGGAAGTTAAAGTTGTGATTTTTTTGTTTGGATGCTAACTTCGGTTATTTCTATATAAAATGAATACTGTTAATGTATATCTTTAGCTGAGGGGCAAAAAATTGCTTTTTGAATGTCTCAGAACCTAAGCTGCTAAAGGAGAATGATTAAGAAGGTCAGAATACCTGACCGAAAGCATGGACCTGTTTTGATGCCTTCAGAGACCTAATTCCATATTTTTGTGTAAACAGTAGTTTAGATAAAGATATGGATAAGCTTAATAAGTTTTAACCTTGACTGTTTTAAGAATTAAGTTTGATTTTTGACTATGCTATTTGTACTGATTTCTTATGCCTGTTATTGTAAATATAAGGATGCATAGAGAAGTTTATTGGGAAGTAAGAAAAGAGTTTGCAAATCTAGTTACCTCCAGCCAAGCATTGACTTCTAGAGGGTTTAAGACTTAGCGTCAAAGACATCTCTGAAGAGATTAATCCCACCTTGTGCTTACATGAGGTCAGGCCACACCTGGAAAGACTTCTCTGAAGAAATTAGCCCCACCCAGTCTTTTGGAGTACTCAGGATTCTTGTATTCTAAGAGAAGGTCAAACTGACCAATAAAGAAGGATAAAGTCTGTTTCCTTGGAAAATCCTAACTAGTGATTATTTTCAGAATTATTTTCAGAATCTGGAACCATGAAGATAACTCCTCTCTGGGACTGAATATTAAAGGAAACCTGTGACAGGCTGAAATGCTTGTTACGTGACCACCCAGATTTACTGCTTGTCTGTGAAAGCAGGAGAAATGTGGCAACAAAGAGCCGGGTTGACTTTGGCCACTGACACCCGTGTACTTTGTTCATAGGAAATAGAGAAACCGAGAGCGGGTTGACAGGTCTGAAGTTCATGACCTAGCATGAGAGAGCTAGGCATGTTGAGGATTTGTGATGGGACCTTGGTCTAAAGGGAAGGCAACCAATGGCCACTGTGGTGAGGCTAAGTGGAAAAGCCCACATTGAGTTGACCAGAAACTGACCAGAGGAAGAGAAGCGATTTAAGTCTATGAACTGCTGCATATCATTGCTGACTTTACGGATGGCCTGTCCTGATTTGGCTTTGCTAGTGGATGCACACTTCACTAGTTCCAACTGGAATGAAGATTCTTCACTTTGAAAGATATGGTTGTTTCGTTAGAGCACTGGGTTGGTGTAAGTGGGCAATATAGAAATTAGATACTCAAAATGGGGGAATGAAGGCATGAGGTGGTTAGCTTGCAAACCCTTATAGGTGGTGGAATATATATTCATAAGATTATATGATCAAGGTGTAGACATTTTGTAACAACAATTGTAGGGCACAGAATATCTTTTGTTTTGTTCACTTATAGAATATTATTTTTGAGTTATGGTGACACATTTTGAAATGTATACATTTTAGTTTTATCCTATTAGGTATAGGTATGATTTTATTGTTTATTTGAAGGTTAAATATGGTTACAGATTGATGTGAAAGTATAAAATTAACAAGGGGTGGTCTGTGGCATTCATGTGTTTATGTTAATTTTATGACTGAAATGTAGGGGTGGAGTTTAGCTTGTTAATCTGGAGATAGCCATTGAGTAGCCAATGAGGCTTCTAGGTGGGCATGGCTTTCTCCTGAGACTTCTTGGAAATCTCGCAATATTTCCCTCGTGAAGAACAGAAGCTATCTTTCCCAGTGGTTGGGAGTTAGTCTCAGAGATGATGAATCACGGATAAGACAACATGGCAGCGTCCGAGAAGCTGGAGGAGCCGGCAGAGGGACCACATGACTTCGCCCTGATGGAGCCAGACCTCTGAAGCAGGGGCGGCCACATGGAGACCTCTGCCAGTGATGAGTTGCTTCTGCTGTTGATAGACCCTTGAGCCCTGGAAGCGAGGAGCCATGTGGAGAACCCTGCCAGTGCCAGGATTTTGCATCCACTTACCTGTGACTTTGTGAGTCAGAAAGAGACTTTATAGACTGATTTTGGGCATGTAGGTTAATATCGGACTTATGACTTTGAACTGGACTGGGTTCAATGCCCTGTTCTTCCTTTATATAAACTTTTTTCCTTATATCTATATGCCTGCCTATGAAATTTGTTCCTCTAGTCTACCTGGACTAACACACAGCAATAGAGGTTAATTTGGGTATCATTGAGGAATTCTACTGTTATAAGAGAAGACCAGTGGATAGGTCTATGTTCATAGGGGCTTGACTTTGCCTGTGTCCAGTACAATGGAAATACAGTGGAGGTCAGGAGGAGCGAGCCTTATTTGGTTGAAGCCTTCTGGTAATTAAAAATTCCTTAGCTTATTGTCTGAAGGCCCCTCTACACTTCTACCTCCATGAGCAAGGGAAGTGTGCAGGTGAGTTCCAGGAGAAAGGAAAGTGATTGAAACATCTGACCCACTCATGCTTGTTTGGGAAAAAGGGGCAGTCATACATGTGATATGAGAAACCTGAGGTTCAAAAGTGTACACATATCAGGCTATGAACGAATAAAAGAAGTATGCACAACCTGAGGAGCAGAAGACACAAAAACATATACCTGCTTTCATTGGGGGGTTCTGTGTGTTAAGTGTCTTCATTCTTTGTCTGAAGGCCGCTGTTCTTGCCAGATCTCCTATAGAATTCTTCTGGAGTAAAAAGTGATGCCCTGTGAGGTTCCTGGAGAAAGAAATAAGGTAGGTGAGGCTTACCTGCCTGCTTCTGTCCAGGAAAGGATCACAGCCACAGGTTTGTGGACAAATACTTTCAGTGTAACTTGATCTTCTTCCTTTAGCACCATGTATAGATGCTACCTGCTGAAATAGTAGACTGTCAACTATTTTCCCTGGCACAGTGTCTTGGAGTAACTTTTCCATCTTCTCTTAATGCTTCCTATATTTCGTCTATTGAGTATTTCAAAACTGCAATTCAAGGTTTGAGTTTGTTCATGAGTTCTTTCAGTCTCAGTTTCAGTGTTTTCTTTAGTTTTATTTTTCTAATTATAGGTCCATTTACAATTTGTTACAATAGTTGACTTTGTCATCTTGAATTTCCCTTTGAAAGAAATTAAAAATCACTTTATTGGGGCCTCCTACAACTTATCACAATCCACACATCCATCCATCCATTGTGTCAAGCACTTTGTACAGTGCTGTCCTCATCATTCTCACAGCAGTTGCTTTTTACTTGAGTCCTTGGTATCAGCTTTTCATTTTCTCCCTCCCTCATGAAACATTTGATAATTTAGAAATTATTATTTTTCTCATATCTTTCACTGTCTGACGTCTCCCTTCACCCATTTTTTCTGTTGTCCGTCTTCCAGGGAGAAGGCTATATGTAGATCTTTGTAATCTGTTCTCCATTTCTACTCCACCCTCTCTCCGTCCTCCCAGTATTGCCACTCACCACTGGCCCTGAAGGAAACATCTCTCCTGGGTTCCCTTTGTTTCTAGTTCCTATTGTATACATCCTCTTGTCTGCGTGCAACTCCCAGTTGGAGCGGGCACCTTAGGGTGAATAACTAGCTGATGGGTCTGCGTTGAGGCCCAAAGCAGAGCAGAAACCTCCGCTGTTTGCCTGGCTACCTTGTGGTCCTGATCAGGGCAGGGCAGGCATTCGGAGCACCGCAAAAGATACCAGGAGTGTCCACAGGAAGTGCCAGCGGTAGGGTGGAAGTCAGTTTCTGGTTCAGAGATGTGCTCTGAATTGTCTTGGGAATCCACAGACTTGATACCCTTACTTGGTCCCCAAGTCTCTCCATTCAATGCTTGCCACGAAACTCTGGGAGTGAGCTACCGATCTGACCACCATCTTCACATAGTGCCCCCGCCTTTGAAAATGTTTACACAGCTCCTTCACTTCATCCTTTCTTCCATTTGCTTTAGATATTCTGTGATTAAAAGGATATCTAAATGTCTTTTCTGACATTACTTTGATCTTTTCTTTCTTTCCTCTCTTTTTAATGACTTTTTGCTTTTCCATGTATGATGGTCTTGCTGTCCTTCTATAGATCATCAGATCTTCTGTAATTAGTAAAATCTGTTATTGGGATATTCTCCACATTCATGTGGGATGGACTCAAGATCTTATTTAGGCTCCTATAGACTAGTTTTAATTTTATTAAGCTTTATCCTGAACTTACATATGAAGAATTGATGGTCTGTTCCAGAACTGGCCCCTGGCCTTTTTTTAGCCACTGATACTGAACTTCTCCTTGTGTCTTCCCACATTTAAGTGTATCTGAAGTTGTTTCTCCAGTCTCCCTGGACTAACACAATTCCTTGAAGGAAGATTGATATAACCTGATCACAGAGAGCATTGTACTTTATAATGGATTTAGCAAATTCCATTTGACAATGAATATCACAAACCACTCCTCTTGATGGTGTTATTTCTGGCATAGTAAATCATGATTTTCTGATTCAAAGTTGTCAATTCCAGTCCATTTCATCTGACTTATGCCTAGAATACAGATCTTCATGCATTTCATTTCATATTTTTGCCAAGCACCTTCACATGCCTGCTGTTGTCATCATTACTTAATATGATCCACCTTGGCATAGGCCACATTTTGTGATGAATTATAAATTCTAGTCCGGTCATGTCCAATTATAGCTCCATTTTGGTGTAAATTAGTATTAAAGTGGTCTGGATTAAAGTGGAATAGATTTTGAATCTCCACCTTATTAAAAGATGTGACTCAAATTCCTCTGTGGTGTTGTCTGCAGAGAAGCTTTCATCTTTGATATCTGTGTTAAAACAAGGACCGACTTCTGTTTATTGAGTAATTCCTATAATACGCAAATCTCCACTTTACTGCTTAATTGAGGAAATAAGAGGCTGGGATCACAGAACTGCCTGAGACTAGACATTGCTTGTGTAATAGGTGCAGAAGTGATCCATGTATGTTCTATCTAATCTGTGATATCAGAAGGCAAAAGTCTCCTCACAATCAAAACCCCAGATGTGAGCAAAGCATCTCCCATCTGAGCATGTTCTGATGACTAGAGCTGAGTCCCCCAGGGGTGAACCCTAATCAGATACCAGATACCAGATTTTAAAACGTTGGAAAAGGACTTGGTTTGTCACCTTGACCTGTGCTGAAAACTCTGAAGAAAATGATTTTCCTCCTCTTGTGCCTATGTCTGGCTTGCCTCTACCTGACTTCTAAATTCTTGATACTTGGGTTTATGGGCTATCATCTGACTTGACTGACCAGCTTCCACAGCCTTATGAGTCAATAGCCCAAGTAGTGATGAATGAGGAGAATCCTGATGAATACCTGAACTTCAGTTTCGTCAGCCTTCTTAACCACGCTAGCCATTTCCTTGACTGGGAGTTTCTTGAATTGCAGAATCTTGAGATTGGAGGTAGAATACTGAGGGGGGCGGGGAGTGGTGGTTGATATCTAGCTTCAGGTAGGAGACTGGCTTACAGGGTGAGGTTTCAGTAAGACATTTACCATTGGTAAAGGAGTTTGGTAAAACTTGTTCAAGCAAGACAGATACCAAGGAACCACATGGCTGAGAGGCTAATGATTTGAGAGACATGTGGTTGCTAGTATGGCTGAGAAGGCAGCTGCTGCAGACAAAGAGACTATATGCTTAATATTTTCTGCACCCAAGTCATGGTAATCCATTAACTTTCCTAATACTCACTGCCATTGAGTGGTTACCAACTCATATCAGCCCTATAAGACTAGGTAGAACTGCCTCCATGAGTTTCTAAGACTGTAACTCTGTATGGAAGGAGAAAGTCCTGACTTTTTCCTGAGGAGAGGCCACTGGTTTCTAAGTGTTTACCATGTGATTAGCAACCCCACACCCAATGTATAATCACTGCCTCACCAGTACTCCTTACCTTTCTTAATAATTCCCCATAATTGTGAGTCTTGTCTATGAGATCTGTTTGGCATTGAAATGGATTATGGAACCCAGTAGAGAACTAAAGGGTCATGAGAGGGGCAGTTAATATCAGAAGGTAAATACTTCACAGGATTCATCGTTGAGTAGATGTGGACTTAGTTTCTCTTCCCTTGTGTGACAAGTGGGCTTCGTTCATGCCATTTCTTCAACTCCTAATCTAAGAAGTTTCCATTAGATATTATGTCTTTTAAATGAGTACATTTTTAAAGTAAATTTTACGTAGTATTGATAAGGATGTAAGGACACAGGCATGGGTGATCTTGTTTTACTACTTGGAAGAGTGAAAATTGGACAATTTCCCTGGGAAGCCACTTGTAAAAATACATTATCTAAAATATTCAGAGTAATCTTACTTCTGGAAAATTAAAAGTAGTAAGAGATTATCTAAAACATTAAGACCAGATGTTTGTTTTAATGCTACCAGTAGTAGGAAAATAATTTTCTTATTCACACATTGCTCTCTTCTAAATATTATACAGTATGTATATGCCTACATTTCAATAATATTCTGGTAAATAAACAGAAAGTCATGTGATTCAACCTATTATATATTTGCAGTGAAAAACAGGATGAATTCAATGCTCCATTTCCAAACGTAAGAATATGCTAATACTGCACAGTTGAAGCAGAGATAGTACTAACATATTATTATGCCACTCACCCACAGAAAATCATATTTTTTGCATTAAGATATGTTGAACTAAAGGAAACCATACTTTCAAAAGGAAATTCTTATTCGCATATTCAAGTTTTAAAAACTTAAGTACTTAACCAAATGCATAAACGAGTCATACATTGTGGCGGTCATGTACTTGATGTAAATTTCATGATTGGGAATGTAGGGGTGGAGTATAGCCTGTCACTCTGGGGATAGCCAATGAGGCCTCTGTGTGGGCATGGCTTTCTCCTGAGAATTCTGGGAAGTCTCCTGATATTTCCCAATTGGAGGAAAAAGACTAGACTGAGTTCCTGGGAGACGAACTATTGACAAGACAAGATGACAGCATGCTGATCGATCCTGATTCCTGGAGATGAAGGAGTCAGAGAAGAGGCCACATGGGCTTGCCCTGATGGCGCCAAACATCTGGGGCCAGAGAAGTCACATCGAGACTTCTGCCAGCACTGAGAAGCTCCTACTGCCACCGGACACACAAGACTGCACCCACTCCCTGGTGATTGTCCTGGTTTCGTAAGCCGGAAGGAGACTTTGTAGACTGGTCTCAGACACATGGGCTAAGATCGGGCTTATTACTTTGGACTGGGCTGGGTTGGGATGCTTTCTCAATGTTCCATACCTCTTGTATATAAACATTTACCTTATACCCATATGTATGCTTATGAATTTGTTTCTCTAGTCTACCCAGGCTAATGCATACATATTTGTTGCAAATAACAAGATGCATTAGTTTTGCCCCTACCCTGTGGCCAGTGTGTTTTGTCATATCTGATCTTTCTCCAAACTAGTAGCTTATTGTTTATCAAAGTGGATTGCACTGCATATTAAAGGCTCTAATACATCCTGCAGTAAGGAAAGCTCCTTAACACAGTTGTTCTTAGACTCTAAAAATTATATCCTTTCTTATACTCAAACTTAATTTATAAAACCTAATTTGGGAAAGATTATGTTTGGGTAATGATTAACATCCCTTTCTACAGTAAGCGTACTTGGACTATATTCGTATGCCATATTTGCTTTAACAAAACCTTCATTTTGGTTTAAACTATGCTAAATTTAAGTAAAGCAAGAAGAAAACAGTACAACCAAAGAAAGCTTACTTCCTAGCAAATAATTTTCCTGAAAGCATTTTGATGTTGCACAGAGAATTGAGACAATTATCCAGATATCAGATCCCAAAATTAACTATGCCACTTGATAAAATACAATATCTTTGCAATTTTATAAAATGGAAAAAAAATTTATTTATATAAGGATGCTATAGACTCATTTTGTTTTCAAATATTTAGGAACCTTTAGATGATATGGAAGATACCTGATTCACAGCTCCTTCAAAACATATTTGCCCATGGAATTAAAAAAATGACAAAAAGTAAATATAATTTATTCTAAATCTACTTTTAAAAATTTTTTAGGCATCACTGCCCTCTGGTGGTGGGAGTAGGAGGCCCACCCAGCCTTTGCTTCTGTGAGCTGCAATTGAACCTCCAATCCAGTGGGCCGCAGTCCCACACACAACTACTACACCACCGGGATTCAGCCCTTAAATCTACTTTTTGAATCTCACTAGACCTTACCTGATTTATTTTTTTTGGCTCTGGGCTACTGGACTTGTGATTATTTCTGTCTAGAAAACTATCTTGCTTTCCTTAGACTACCGGGAGCCATTAATGAGTGCTGTTGACCAGAACATATTGCAAAGTGTTTAGCAAAGACAACAACAACAACAAAAGTGTTTCCATGCCATTTGCTTGGTGTAGCACTAGGTAACACAGCACTTTTCTTCCTCCTATCCCTCTTACATCTGTTCTACTTTCTAAAGTTTCTAGCAAATGTGCTTCTTATATTTTGAAATACAATTTTCACTTGAAAATACCATGTTAAACTTAGACACAAAAATGTTTATGCTATTCCCTTTCTTTTGTGAATGATCACTTTAGCATATACCCTAAAATCTTTTAAAATTTAGTCCGTGGCACATTAGTTTTGTGAGATGTACCTAAGTAATGTTACTCGGTTCCTTCTGGAAATTTACAATGCACATAAGTATCTTTAAGGTTCTAAAAAGCCCCTCTGTCAAGAGTTCTACCTATTGCAGCTACTCTTAAATAAACTTGACAATAAACAACCTCCTCTAATTCTATTAAGCATACATCACCATGCAGAAGCCCTCATGGCATAGCAGGTCACTTGTTGGACTTTAACCAGAAGGCCAGCTGTTCAAATTCACTAGCCACTCCAAAGCAGAAAGATGTGGCTTTCCATTCCTGTAAGATTTGTAGTCTCTAAAGTCCACATATGTAATTCTACCCTATTCTCTAGGGTCATTATGTGTCATCATCAACTGGATGTTAGCGAGATTTTGTTTGGTTTTGCTTTATTTTATTTGGTGCATTCAAAAAGGAACAACTGTTCTCAAAGCTATAATTTGAGAAATGTTGGCATGCACTATTTTCTTTGGAAATATGAGGGAAACAATCTGCTTGCTAGCAAGTTGTTACTGAAAAAAAGTCAATGAATAATGAAGAAATATTTTATAATTGCATAAATTAACTCTTATTTTGCATATATATATATATATATATATATATCCAAGAATATCGAATTACAGTTATTTAAATCCTCCAGCAGCGGATCCACTGGAGAATGATGACACTATTACTCCAGGAAAGATTAAAAATCTTTGGACCCCAACAGCCAGTCTTAGTTTATCATCTAGAGTGTCCGTGAGTTGCAATCAACTCGATGGCAGTGAGTGAAGGAAGAGAGATTCCATCCAAGGAACAAACATCTGTGAAATAAAGTTAGGACTTGATTTGTTTCTCCAGGACAGTCTAAGTTGACAAAATACTCAAGACAACTGATTCAAAGAGCATTATTGCAATATCTTTAGGAGATACAAAACATAAAACTGCAAACCTGACCCCTGCAAATGGTTACATAATGAATACAGCCCTGGTTGGAGGTGCTGTGAAGGAGTTGAGTTCAAAGGCACTTGGGATTTGTAGACCTTGTAAAAATATTTGCCTCTAGGAAGCTTTACTCAATATAAATGCTTTGACTTGAACATCTGAAGTGATTTCATTCTGTAACTGAAAGGCTTTGGCATAGGGGATATCTTTAATTTGATTGGAAATAGATAATTAATTAATTGGTTATCACCATCATCTCATTCCCACAAAGGGTTAAGATTATTATAACTACCACAAACTTCTTTTAATCTGTTTTTATTTTAGGTGCCTTCACCTGAGTTCTGACTCAGAATGACCCTCTGCACAAACCTTTAGTCCTGCATCATCAGCACAATTGCTCTTATATTTGAGTGCATTGTTATAGCCACTTTGTCAATCCATCTTGTGACTGGTCTTCCCTTTACTTCACTCACTGTCTAATTTTTCCAAATATGATGTATGTTTTCAGGGACTAATCTCTCCTGATGATAACATTTCCAAGGCCCATGACTTCCCATCATTGATTCTAAGGAGTCTTCTGGTTGTACTTTTTCCGATTTGTGGAGTTTGGGGACAGTTGATAGCCCTTTCAAAATTCTTAATCTGGACCATAATTCAAAGTCAATGATTATTTTTCCATCTTCCTTATTCAGTGTCTAGTTTTAACATGCAAATGGGGTGATTGAAAAATACCTTGGCTAGGATCAGACCACCTCAATCCTTGTGTTAGTTTGGGTTGAGTAGGGAAACAAATTCATAGACACTCAGATATGTATAAGAAAGAGCTATAAATGCAAGAACAATAGAATATTGAGAAAACATTCCAGTCCAGTCCAGATCAAACCCATAAGTCCTATCTAACCCACATTTCTGATACCAATCTATAAATTACTCTTCAGACTCATGAAACACTGGCAATGATGCTAAATGAGGAAGATTATAGGTCAGTGGGTAGAAATTCTTGTGGATCCACAGGTGTGGAAACATCTCAGTGCTGGCAGGTGTCTCTGGGTGGCTCCCTCAGCTCCTGGGCTCTAACATGGTTCCATGTTCATCTCAATAAGGATTGCTGACAGGGAGTGTACATGTGTCCCATCTCCAATGAACTATTTATCTCCTTAATGCCTTCAAATGAGGTAATCCAGTTGCACTTTTTTTGTTGTTTGTTTGTTTTCTGTTTTTTGGGCATCACTGCTCTCTGGGTGGGAGTAGGAGGCCCAGCCCCACTGCTGGAATTGAACCTCCGTCCCAGTGGGCCGCAGTCCCGTGCACAACCACAACGCCACCGGGGCTCAGCCCCCAGTTGCACTTTGTTAATGGGCTAAACTCCATTCCATTTACTCGTAAGTCACAAATTGACAACAGGTTATGTAACTACCACAGTCTTCAAAGGACCACTCCTGTTTTTCAGCACATTGAAAGAGTTGTTGCACAGCAGATTTACCCAATGCAATGCATTGTTTTCTTCATTGCAGTTTCCATGAGAATTGATTGCAAATCCAAGCAAGACAAAATCCTTGACGATTTTAATTGTACTCTGTTTTTCATGATGTTATCCATTGGCCTGGTTGTGAGGCCTGGTTTTCTTTACATTGAGTTAGGACACATGGTGGAGTAATGCAGTATGTGTTGGGCTTCTAAACACAAAATGAGAAATTTGAAACCACCAGCCACTCTATAGATGAATGGGATTTTTACTCCTGTAAGACTTACAGTCAAGGAAACCCACAGAAACAGTTCTATTCTATCGATAAACTCATCATGAGTCAAAATTGACTCAATGGCACTGAATTTTAATTTATTATAATTAACAGGATTTAATTACAAGTACCCCTGTAAATTATGAAGACCTGTTTTCTAGCTTCCTAATAATTAACTTAAAATAGAAATAAATCATTCTGATGTTTAAATTCGGGATAAAATTTGAGTTAAAAATTTAAATATTACAACCATTGGATTATGTAAATTATTAAAATAGCTCCAATTTAAGATGTGTCAATGCCTACTTGAAATCGTTACACTTTAGTGCACTAACCAGGGTTCATCATCCATCTTTATAAGTCAATGTTAATTCACCTATAATGTGATTCTCTTGTAAAGACAAACAAATATTTGGAACCTACCTATCCAACACAATTTTTGTCTTGATGAAAATGTTTTATATTTGTTTTATTATATCAGATAACCACTATGCATTTGTGAGCATTTGACATGAGGCAAATGTAACTGTGGAGCTACATGTTAATTTTATTTCATGTTAATTAATTAAAATTTAAATCACTCATGAGGTTAACTTTTACCTGATCAGACAGGCTAGGTTTGGATTCAAATAACTTAGTGTTACAAACTTTACGTTGTCAAAACATTTTTAAAATATTAAGGGAAAAATAAGATCAGGTGTTCTTTAGAAATTAAAATGACTTTCTTTCATAGATGTTACATAGAACCAACACATTGATGCTGAATGCATAGAGAAAAGTTTGAAAATATCCAACTTAGGTTTTTCAAACTTGCAATCCTGTGGTGCCCTTTAAAGGGAAAAGACAAAGAATATATTCAAATGTCATCCAACAATGAAGAGTTAGTTTTGCAATTTCCATGACATAAAATATATCAGCAATGTTCTCATAAACCAGGTCCATACTTTCTTTATATACAGTATAAGAAGTATATATATTTAAAATTAAGTACATGTCATCTTTCTGATAAAATGCCATATTTATCTATATATCTTGTAGGTCTACCCTATAGATTAGATGCTTAGAACATTATTATTTTTTAGTCCAAGTCCTCTTTATTGTTATTATTATTGTTATTATTATTTTGGCTTTCATAAATATAAATTTATTCTCACAGTTTGGATGAGTACAAATATAAATTTAGGCACTGACTATAGAGAAAGTGCTTCTTTCTATGTTGGCTCTTGGGAAAACCTTTGTCCTTTTTGAATTCTGGCATGCTGTGACTCCTGAGGAACTTTCAGATAACTCAGCATTGTTCTTCCCCTAGGTCCCAAAGGATCATCACTCAGGAATTTTGGTTCTATCAGACATCTGCTCTAGATGTTTCTTTTCAATGGTAGAGGACATTCCATTTCTCCTAGCTTCTCTCTCCTCTTATCTCTGGAAGTTGAAAGTTAAGAATGAAGCAAGAGGGTGACTCGAATAAGACTGGCAACTTTAGATTGCAGCCCCCTCACCCTAGCTCTAGTCCTACCTCATTAACATAGCCAATACTAACAATTCCTGATGAAAGTAACCCCAAAACTCCAATTTACATGTCAAGCACAATCTTAATCAAATGTGATTAGTATCCACAGTCAGAAGTTGGGTAACAAAAATGGAGCGCAATTCCATCAGATCTCCACTTGGGTGCTAAGTGCATCATACCCTCCATTGAGGTAGTGAGTGCTGTGGCCCAAGGTAGCTGAGTTAGGCCTTAGCTCCTCCAGAAACCTAGAAGAATGTGCATGTGGAGAGAACCTTGGGTGCCCATGTAGCGAGATAGAGCAGTGTTTCTCAACCTTCCTAGTGCTGAGACACTTTAATGTAATTCCTCATGTTGTGGTTACCCCTAACCATAAGATTATTTTCGTTCCTATTTCATAACTGTCATTTTGCTAGTGTTATGACCTGGGAGACCCCTGTAAAAGGGTCATTCGACTGCCAAAGGAGTCACAACCCACAGGTTGAGAACTGCTGATCTATAGAGAGACTTACACAGTGAAATTGTGTGAAGCAGCAGACCCTGCAGAATGGCCATAGATACTGGGTTTCTAAGCAATAAAAAGAGCGTGAGATAGGAACAGAGGGAAATGAACTCCATGGCAGTGAGTTTAGTTTGAGAAGAAAAGGATAAGAGGGAAGTTATTGTTTAATAGACATCATGTTTTTCAGTGAGGTCGTGAATGTCTTTTTAAAAGAGATAGTCATGAAGTTTGCATAATATGATGAACACTATCTACAATAACCAAGGTATAGGTAAAAATTTACTTGGCAAGTGTTTAATTATATATGCAATCACAATACAAAATTTAAAAATAAGGACAGCACAAACAGTGGGAACTGACTACAACCAAGAAAGGAGACCTGAGTCAGAGAGCCATCTGTCAACCTGCAGTCCCTGCCTGATGAGATTCCTAGACCTAAGTTTTATTCGTCATCTTTCCTAACCTGTGAAAAAGCAGCCAGCTATCTGACCTGCCAATTTCGAATTCATCAGCTTCTGAAACTACTTGAGTCAAGGGGAGAGTCCAGACTGAAATCTGAGTGCCTGAGATGGGTCTTGTTACACTCTACAAGTAAGAGTAGAAAAGGTTATTATCACTTTTGGAACAGATTGATCAGCATGAGCAGCAGCAGGAACCCACCCTGGTTCTTGGCCCTTGCCATCCAGAGTGTGCAACAGATGAAACCTGAGCCGCGGCCTCTCTAGAATGGCTGGGCACAGATCTCTTCCCATCTTTGTTTATGGTCTGCTATGAAGTGGCACAGTGAGACAGTGAGATCAGGGCCTGGCACTTCAACCAGCTCCCACTGGGGACTCTGATAAAATCTTGGTAGTCTCACCACAACATCTAAAAGTAAGCCTGAATGGTCTTGATCCTCTGATTTCCCAGAAGATCCCATGTAAGAGATGTAAGCTGAAAGCGCTGAACACTGACTGTAACTCCAGGAACACGTGGCTGAGACCAATGTCTCTGTGACCTCATCAGTGGAGACAGGTGCCACCCTGTCCATGACTATGACTCATAAAGGGGATGAATCTAGCTTAGCAGAGGGTGAAAAGGTCATGATGGTCTTGTGTTTTTGTTCTGCTGTTTTATGTGAACTTTTCCTTTTGCTATCTAGTCATCTTTATCATGCTTCTGCTGCTCGGTGTCCACATCATCCGCCTCATCATCTTCAGCTGCCCGTATGCCTGTAGCTGCCTCGGCCTCCTCACCTTCATCTTCTTCTTCACCAACACCTTCCTCATCTTCATCTTCCTCTACCCCACCTTCTTCCTCTTCGTCACCTGCCTTGCTATCAGCCTCCTGCTCCCCATTTTCCTCATTAGTGTTCACATTAGCAGGGACGTCGCTTCCATTCTCTGTCTCTTCCACAACCTCCTTCTTCTCCTTTAAGACCTTGGAGTTGGTACCCACGGTCGTGTCTGACATGGTGGAACATGCTGGTGATCCAGTACAGTGGATTACAAAGAAGGCACGAGTTCGAGTCTGCGGAGGTGGAGGTGACTGCGGTGAGCAGAACAATACAAAGATGGCTTTTCAGAGCAATCAGTGGCCACCCAAAGCCATTTTAAGAAAAGGAAAACTACAAAGGTTAGTTAGGATTAGTTCTTTAAAACTCTTACATCTCCACTGTTAATGATTGCATTTCACAGCTATGAGATTAGTATTTCAAAAGTCGAAATTATGGCATGAGTGAATCATGACAATTAAGCAAAAATAAATACAATGGTTAGAGACAAAAGCATTTGTAACCCTAATTTTAGCCCTTTTAGTCGGAATGGTGACCCACCAAGGACCAAGTTATTATATGCTTAGGAGAGACACAACAATCTCCCAGGTGGGGGGAAGTTTTGGGATAACAGCAATAAAAATTTGTCAGTATTGTCAGGAATGGGAAGAAATACTCTTTAATCTTGCATGATTCTTGAGGTCTCAAAGTCCACTTCAGCCCTTGACATCTCAGGGCCTCTCCTAGTTGTTTCATCTGATTTGAGTCAGAAATTGATTTCTAAATTGCGAAGGGGTATCAGTAATTAGTTTTGTTAAAATTTTTCTCTTCAAGGAAGATTGCACATGAATAAAATACATTTTAAACAAATCATTTAATATTCTTTACTTTCCTTATCATTCTCATACTGTATTATTTAATTTTTAATGAACACATTCACTCTTCCTTTTAGTTAAATTTCTTTCAACCTTCTACAACTTGCCATATATCTTCAAGTTTTTCCCACAATTTTTCATATTCTTGATTAACCAAACATTCTATTTTAAGATAAAACTATACTTTTCCTAATAAAGAGAATTACTCTCTCTTTCAACCTCTATTCAACTTTTTTCTCTGATTACCTTTGATATACTCTAGCCTGCAGCAAAATTCTGTAATCATCTGAATTATTTTCTCATCTAGACTCCATGGTTTTCCTTTGACTTCCTTCTCTCCTGGAATTAATCAATTACAGTGTTTTTAGAATACATTTACAGAGGTTTTTAGAATAACAATTAAGAGTTTAGAGTCAAAACTAGGTACAAGAAGCAGTTTTTTTCTCTAAAGAGAAAAAAGGGAACTTAGATTATTAGATTGCTCTATGAAAAATGGCCATAGTCTTCAACTGCATAAAATACAAGCTTTTACATACAGAGCTATTGAAACAAAATAAAACAGAAAAAATATACAAACTTTTAAATTTATAAAATGTTAAATTTCATAAAATATCTAAAACATTATATAGCATAGGAAACTTGTCTTTTAAAACGAATCTATTTGGAGTCATGAAATACTTTACATACATTGGCTAAGCAGTGTTAAAATAATAAATTATTTACTTTTTAATCATATGTATAAGAAGATATTTATAGGTCTAACCATCACCTAAAACCTGCCCCAATGATCTGTTGTAGCTTCCATTCCTAACCTCTAGCCTCAAAAAAACTAGATAGTGATCCTTACAGATGGTCCAGTTGAATAGAACTGCAAAACAGAAGTGCCTGATTCAATCTTAAAGTGAAAATTAAAGGAGTGTCTAGAAAGCAGACCAGGAAGGCTCACTAATCAAATACCTTGGCAGATGCTAATAGTCATTGCTGCACCCATCCTCTGAAACTCCAGTGCAGGCAGTGAGCAGAACTTCTTCTCAACATGTTTGAGTTTACTAGAAAATTTGCATTAAACCATAAATGGATTTTCTTTGCATCAAATCATAAGCACAAGTAAACTTGGAATCTCTATACAAAGTGTTAAGAAAAGAAAAGGTACAGAAGTTGGTATTCCTAAAGATTTTTATGTACTTCAAACCATCTGCTTCTGTCTCTGTGTGTACATACAATGTTGTAGAATGCAATGTGTTGATCATTCTCTCATGTTCATTTGTAGATGTTTAATATTATGATTTACTGTTCAAAACATTTTTATGTAGCAGACTCTGAAAACCAAAATCATATGCATTCATCTTGCATTAGAACCAATTTCCAATGGAATTATTTGAACATAAATCTGTATGTCAGGGACTACATGTACCGGAAAAAAGTCACCATAAGTATACCTATATTATCTCTTCCATTATCCTTCTCTTTACACACCATCGCTAGCCTAATCTTCCCAAAGAAAAATTGCCAACATCATCTTCCAACTTTGCATCCTCTATATCAGTGTATCTCAGAGTATGGTCTAAGAAAAAAAATTGCTTCCAAATTGCCAGTCAGCCACAGCTGGCAACAGAATCTAAAGTGACACCTGTTATAAAGATTGAAATGGAGGAGTTGGAAAGTGTGAAGATAACAATTCTCCCAGGAGAAGAAGTTACTCTAACTAGTGATGTTAAAATTTGTGTCTTCCTCCTATTAATTTCTCTTTCACATTTCACCAAAATCACTAGGGTAGATGTTGATTATATAAAAACAACTTACACTGATAGGTCTGGAGTGTGAAACTCTGTCAAATTAAAGGAATCTGTGACAAGTTAACTGGAGGTTATAGATTCAGTTAGACAGAATAATTAACAGAAAATAAGTTGTTTGTCTTCTCACAAAATGTGCATACAGAGAATCAATATAGGTTAATAGTTACCCATTCTCAGATTTAAGTGGTATTTTTGGATCTCTGCAAAAAATATATTTGGAAGTGAAAGTGTGGGTTTGGTGATTGGCTCCTCCATTTGCTAGTGCAGTTATTAAAATAAATATACCTACAATATACACATCCAATATAGATTCCTATCATTTAAAATTATTTTAGGAAATACAAATTCCCAAGAAAAAATATATTTTACCATACTAGTTGGGTAATGCATCACCTTCAAGTCAAAGTAAGGACATTAGATACATGGAAATGATCTATTCTACAGTTGGGAAGATCTCTCAAAGTAATGTTAGGCATCATCCCCTGCCTCACCTATTCTCCAACACCAAGTTTATTAATTGAAATTAATAAGTAATTTTTGCCTTTTGCTTTGCAGTCAAGACCCCTTGCCTTCTTTTAGGATTATATTATGCCTTGTCACCATACAAGTTTTTTTTTGGCATCCCTGACCTCTGGTGGTGGGAGTAGGAGGCCCAGCCTTGCTGCTGGATTTGAACCTCCAACCCAGAGGGCCGCAGTCCCACGCACAACAACTACGCCACTGGGTCTCAGTATCACAATACAAATTTAAGGCAAGCATGTAAGAGTAATAATAGCAACAACAATAAAACTCATCCTTTAATACTGTTTACAGATATGCTGGATTGAAAAACTTTTTCATGTCATAAATAAGACTCTGATCTAATTAAAACTCATTATAATATCTTAATAAGTTTTCGAATTTTGTTTATTTAAAAAATCACATGAAAATATATATGTTGACAACCTGTCCTGGGTATTTGTGATGGTTGAGTTTATCTGTCAAATTGATTAGAGCAGAATTATTAGTGGTTTGGCAGTTACGATGTAGTTCGGCAACTACATTTGGTTGTGCTCACTTTGTGATCCGACAAAATGTAATTTCTTCCATGATGAGGTGCGATACAATGTAATCACTTCTATGATTATTTGCTATGAACAGCTTATCATTTGTTTGTTAGTTTGGGTAGAGTGTTAAAATAAATTCATAGAAACTCATATGTGTATAAGAAAGAACTTTATATAAAAGTGTAATTGTATATAAAGAAAACATTCCAGCCCAATCTAGATTAACTCCATAAATCTGATATTTTCCCAAATGTCCAAGACCAGTCTGCAAATTCCTTTGCAGACTTATGAAAGACATACAATGACACCCAGTGCAGAACGATCACAGGCCAGTGGGTGGATAGTTTTGTCGATCCAGTGGGGGTGGAACCATCTCAGAGCAAGTCTGGGTCTCCATGTGGTGCCTCCAGCTCCAGGGCTCCAGCTGCCATCAGAAAAGCTCCAGCTCCACGTGACTTGTCAACAGGAATGTCTCATAGGGAAAGTGTATGGGTCTGGCCTCTAGTGCACTAGTTATCTCCTTGGCATCTCTAAATGAGGTCATCAAACTGCCAACTGATTGACACACTAGTCTCCATTTTTTTAATTCAATACGTATATTGGGAGTTCTTAGATTTCTTATCACAATTCATACATTCATCCATTGTTTCAAGCACATTTGCACATATGCTGCCATCATCATTTTTAAAGCATTCTCTTCTCACTTGAGCCCTTTATATCAGCTCCACATTTCTTCCCCCACCCTCTCTCATGAACCTTTGGTAAGTTATAGATTATTATTTTCATATCTTGCATCGTCCTCTGTCACTCCTCACCCACTTTTCCATTGTTCATTCCCCTGGGAGAGGGTTATAGATTGATCCATGTGATCAATTTCCCCTTTCTCCCTCCATCCTCCCCTAATTCTCCTAGAATATCTTCTGTCGTTGTTGACTCTGAGGGGTTTATCTATCCTGGATTCCCTGTGCTGTGAGCTAATATTCCCTGTGCTGTGAACACTCGTAGGAGTGTTCATGCTTCAGTCTACTTTGATTTGTAAGGTAGACTTGAGGTCATGATAGTGGGGGAAGGTAACATCAAAGAACTGTTGCTATTGTTTTGTTGGTCTTGACTTCCTTTGTTGTTTTGTTTGGCTTTGCCTGGTTTTTGTACTTATTAATGTATCAGAATATCTTCTAGATAAGATAGGCAGGATAAATAATTGAGAGATAAAAATAACTTTATATAATGGGTGAAGGGGAAGTTGCAGAAAGTTGGAACAACAAGTGGACTAATATCAATAGAGAGAAGGATATAGAATGCCTGGTGTGTGTGCAGGGGTGGGGGGCAGACTTAATCAAAGGTTATGTAACAGTGAGGAATTACTAAAACCGAATGAAGGCCAAACATAATGTTGAGACAAGAGGAAAGTAAAATGAAATAGAGAAAAGAACCAGAAAGCAAAGCCCATTTATAGAAGCCTAAATACAGGCATGTACATAAGCAAATACACACGCACATGTGTGTATATATATATATATATATATATATATCAAGAGGGGAATAAAACTATGTACTCATATCTACATGATAAGAATTAAGGTTACATATGGACAATGGGCCTCTGCTCATGTACTCTCTCAACACAAGAACATTTTGTTCTAATAATCTGCCATTCTGTGATGCTCACTTTTCCAACATGATCACTGAGAGGTCACAGGGAAGAGATGAGCCAGTCATTGTGCAGTCTAGCACCAGTGAAACACATACCTTCACTCTTAATAGTCTCAAGGTGACACCAGATTATGCAACTTCCACAATTTCTAAAGGAGTTTTCTCAGGGGATGTGACTCATATCCAATATATATGGACATTTTGGGAAAACTTTCTTGTGTTTTACGTGCGATCGATCCTGCATCCGGCTTTTCCTCACCTGACTTCTGGTTTTTTGATATTGATCCAGGAACTTGTCATCTGACCTGTCGAATTTGCAGAACCCATTTCCTTGAGATAATTCAATCAAGCAATCGGTGTGCATCCTGCCAAAGAATGGAAAAGAACCATACCTTCCATCATGCTCAAAAATAAACTCAAGATGCTTTTAACTCACTGCCGTCTGGCTCATATTGACCTTATAGGACAGGGGAGAACTGCCTTTGTGAGTTTGTGAGACTAACATTTTAGAGGATTAGAAAGCTTTGTCTTTCTCCCACAGAGTAGCACTCAGTGGTTCCAAACTGCTGATCTTGTGGTTAATAACCCAACAAGAAATCTGCTACATCACCAGGCCTATCCAGCTAGATGAATTAAAGATTCTCTTCAACACATGGTTTTCGAAAAATTGAATCTTCTTCCATAGAAGAATACAACAGGATCCATACCTCTCCCTGTTTTCTAAAAAATAACTCAAGATATATTAGAGATCCAAGTGTAAACTTCGGCGTTATAAGGATCAACAATGAGAAAATTAGGATAAATTAAAGGCTCTATTGCAGGGCACTTACAGACTATCAAATATAATAAATGTAGCATACACAGTGGAAGACAAAATAGATGACTGGGACTTATTTATATACTTATACACAAAAATATTTCATCAAATGATTAAAATGAGAATTGAAATATTGGTGTGCATATCTCTATCAATTACATAATGGACAAGGGATTAATTACTAAAATCTAAAGAATTTGACAATATCTCATTAATAAAAATAACCAAAATGATCTAATTATAAAATGGACAAAAGACATGAGTAGGCAATTCACTAGGGACAACACTTGAATAGCTAATAAACACATGAATAAATGATCACGATCACCAGCCATAGGGAGATGCAAATTAAGACAACAATGGGATATCCCCTTACATTCACGACCATGAAAAAAAGACAGAGAGAGAGGAAAAAGAAATCCTGGACAAATTCTGGATATGCAGAATTTGGAAAGCTTATATACTGCTGGTGAGCTTATAAATGAAGACAACAATTGTGGAAAGTAATATGTCACTACCTAAAACAACTGGGACTGGACATAATATCCTAACCAGTGATATAGCTCCTGGGAATATACCCTAAAGAAGTAAGAGACAGACCACGAAGCAATGCTTGCTCTCCCATGTTCAGTGAATCACAGTTCACATTAGCAAGAAACTGGAAACAGCTCAAAAGTCTATCAGTAGAAGAATGAATAAAGAAACTCTGATACACACACACAAAGGAATACTTTGCATTCCTAAACCACAGTATTGAGACCGTGAAACACTTCATGACATGTATGAACCTGGAAACCACTGTGCTGAACAAACTTAGCCTCAAAGTACCAATAGTTATTTGAGTTCTAGGCTATAACGATAAACACCAAAACAAAGTCAGGTTTCTACTTTCGGGCCATATAATCTTTTACGCTTGTCTCCCAAGCAACAAGTTAGTGAGCCAATCTGGAATCCATGAACCAGATATCACACCCTTTATTTGTACATCTTAAAAACCACTTAATCAAAGGAGGTCTCACCTTCACTGGTGTCAGTTTCTATAGGAGGGGATAGAGAGATCTATAGAGTTCTTGCCATACAGCATCATTCTTTGATCATCCTAAACCAACAGATTGCAGTTGTGATTTGCAAACCTTACTGGAAATTCAACTCAAGAAGTGGGGAATTGTGTGGTGGTAGATTGTGTTAGTCCGGGTAAACTACAGGAACAAATTTTATAGACACACATATAGATATAAGGAAAAGGTTTATATATAAGAGAAACAGGACATTAAGAAAGCATCCCAATTCAGTCCAGTACAAAGTCATAAGTCCGATATTAACCCATATGCCTGATATTAGTCTACAAAGTCTCCTTCCGACTCAAGAAGTCACAGGTCAGTGGGTGCAGAATTCTGGCACTGGCAGGGGTCTCCCCATGGCTTCTCGCTTCCAGGGCTCAGGGTCCATCAACAGCATGCTGCTCCAGCTTCAGAGGTCTGGCTCCATCAGGGCAAAGCCACGTGGTCTCTCCGCCGGCTCCTCCAGCTTCTCGGACGCTGCCCTCTTGTCTTTTTCATAACTCATTGCCTCTAAGACTAACTCCCAACAACTAGGGAAGGTAGCTTTTCATCTTCATGAGGGAAATATAGCGAGATTTACCAGAAGTCTCAGGAGAAAGCCATGCCCACTTAGAGGCCTCATTGGCTACTCAATGGCTATCTCCAGATTAACAGGCTAGACTCCACCCCTACATTTCAATCATAAAATTAACATAAGCACATGACTGCCTATAGATATATTTTTCTTTGTGGGGTACGTGCCATGGGGGTGGGGTCTTTCCAATATTTTTATAGAAGACAAGGGGAAATTACATCCAGTATGATGTTCCTAAATGGATAATTTTGACAGTTTTTTTCCAGCTCTTGGTGACCCAAGTTGCCTGCTAGTCATATCTAAGATTTTAGATTCTGTCCTTTCTAGGTGCACAACACTCTGCATAATCCCACGCCCACTGGAATGAATTTGAAAGCCCCACTAAGTAAGCTGGCTTTACCATAAAGTGATCTGTAGTGCACTTTAAAAACTGACCTATTCCCTGGGACTTCAGGTTGAAATGCCCAAGTGTGAAAAAAAGCACATCATATCTTAATATGATGGGATTGCTGGCCATTAGAGTGTGACTCTGATCTTTTCCTTTGAAGGTTCCCAGTGAATGATGTCTGGGATTGTCATATATTTATTATATTTAAGCCCTCTCTACATTTTATGACGTGTTAGTTTGGCAAACATGTTTCTGCTTTGTGAATGAGTAGTAATGAAAGTTTTGCACATCCTCAACACTCAGTGTTCATGTAAATAGCGTCCAGTCATTTAAACTTTTAATTTGTGCAAGTCAACAATTCATGCACTGTCACCTAATATGTTGAACTATATTAATAATTTATTTTTCTCGGTAGAGATTTAAATTCAATACCATTGTACAAATTAATGATAGGATCATGAGAATTACCATATATCCCCAGGGGGATGATTTATAATAGTCTCTATTTTAAAATCATAGTGAAATCTCTCAAGTGGACCAGAGATAAACATAAATCATAGATATATGAGCATATTTTTGGCTCACACTTAATTGTAAACCTAACGTAAGAACAATTAGTTCCTATGACATGAACCTACACAATACTCCCCCTCATGAAGAGAGATCAGAGTTACAGCAAAATGTGGTGGGAAAAATCAGATCTTCATCCTTTATTAGAAAGAATTAGTGTGTGGGTCATATAGGCTTTTCTTAAAACAAGCAGCCATTTTGAAAAGTGTAAAATAAGTCCACATTGGAGAAGGAAACCAGCACATGTGAACAAAGGATTGTAAATTATGAAATTCAAGTCAAAGAAAGGGCTAGGATGCTCTTGGGGACAATTGGTGTGGAGGGTCTTCAGTGGCATGTAGAGGGTGGGAATAATTGACGCAGGGCATCTGGGAGCATTCCAGGACCCAGGCCAAGTGCTGTAAAATACTGGTACATTGAATTCTGCATCTTTGGGGTACATGGCATGCTCTAGAAGCTGCATTGGTGAGACCATATACGGGACCCCCACTTGGTGAACTGACTGCTCAGACACACTTGTAACCAGAGGACTTCAGCCAGAAAACACATGGTGTCCCAGGAAGCAGAAAGCAGATGCATAAAAAGTAGTGTGCTCTTGGTTGGCAGAGAAACAAGATCTTGCTACATCAACACCTTGTAAGTAGTAAGCTATGTATTGAGATATGTATTATTCTGGCAATCCTGTGATAGTCATTATGTTATATTTGATTTAGGCTTGTGTATATGAAAGTGTATCCTGGAGGTGTGCCACCACTAGGGGGTACCCTGTTAAATCTGTGTTATTTCTTTTTCTGGTTTTCTATAGATACATGAAACCCAGAAAAGTTGAGCATATAGAGAAATAAAACATAACAAGGGTTTGGGGAGGAGGGCTGATCTAGAAGGATCAGGGAGGTAAGGAGATGACATCAAGAAGCACAGCAAGGGAAAGTATGTTTGGAGACATTATGGAAGCAATCATACAATTATATTTGACATGACTGAATTAAGGAATGATAGGATATATGTGTTATTTCCAAAGTTACAGCAATTTTTAATGAAAAATATAATAAAAAGTTTTAAACATCATAGATCCGGAAATGGTCTGGGCTTGCACTAAATTCTAGCCTCAGCTAAGAACACTTATTTCTAACATTAGAGTCCTGCTCGATATTCACCTTCATAAAAAGATTACTGAAGATATGGACGCTACAGCAAAGTGTGATGAAGAAAGTAGATTGTGCCCAACCTTCAATCAGACTCGTGTCTGGAATCTTAGAGGCTTATATTCAAGCAAGCAATCCTCTAATCCAGGAGTCAACTAAGTCCACACAGAAAAAGCACACCAGTTTGTGTGATACAAAGATGACAATCACAAAATTCGAATAAGTGAAAAGAAAAGTATCAAAGCTAAAATTATGAACACCCAATTTGTGGAAGACTGCAATGAATTATGGGAGCCCAAACCCATGTGTAGAGTATCTGATCAAGTTAAGTTGCCGACAGATTTGAGCTAGCCAAAGGCAGAAATCCCAAACAGCCTATAATCAGACTGTTCCATTGTGATCTTGATTATACTGGTTGAAACTCAGTATTTGGCCAGTTGACCTCCCTATAGACAGGGTGCAGGAATCTTTTAATTGTTGCTTGACAGAAATTTCTTCCCTGGGTTTTGGAATGTTCATGAGGGCTTCTCCCTTACGCATTATTTGTATTTTGTTTATATGCTAATATGATCTTCTTCCTACCACCTTACTGTGATTTGTTTTTCATTGCTTCCTGTTGGGTTTCCCAGCTGTCAAGCAGAGTAAGAGAGGATGTATGATGATAATAACAGATAATAGGGGATATAGGAAGAGGGTGGACATGGATGATAGAGAGAAAGGGGACTAAATAATGAAAGCAGTTAGGCGGCAGGGAGCACTAGAACTGATCATTAATGCACAACTCATTTTTAAGGAGAATTAACCATGTGGGGGTGTTGTGGGGGTGGCTGGATTCTCTAAGTAAAATGTGATGGTGATTCTATAATTTCCTTTGATATGATTGAATGGCGATTGAACTATTCAACTGTATGATGTGTAAATTGTATGCCAATAAAATTGTTGAAAAAAATTCTGAAGAAGGTAATAGAGGACAGAGGAAGTCTAAAATCCATTTGAATAATCTCAGGTGAATCCCCTTTGGACAAAGTCTAGGGATGTGAATAGCTTTGGTACCAGACAGAGGTTAAATTGTAGTATCTGTTCTTATTAAAAATCATTTTATTAAGGGCTCATACATAATTTTTCCAATACATAAATAAACATACTGTGGCAAGCACCCTCGCACGTCCGCTGCTGTCATCATTCTCTAAACATCTACCCTTTCCCCCAGGCCCTGGTGTCGGTTCCTCCAAACCCTCCCCTGTTCCCCTGCTCTCCCTCCCCCATCAACCCTCAATACTTTACAAATTATCATTGTTCTGTCGTATCTTACCCTGCCTGACACCTCCCTCAACCCACTCCCCCGATGCCCGTCCTCCAGACAGGTCACATGTAGATCCTTGC
This sequence comes from Nesogale talazaci, assembly GCA_004026705.1. Classification (NCBI taxonomy): domain Eukaryota; kingdom Metazoa; phylum Chordata; class Mammalia; order Afrosoricida; family Tenrecidae; genus Nesogale; species Nesogale talazaci. Next base: position 53,357 of record PVJH01002701.1, on the reverse strand, counting down.
AGTTGGTTGCATCTCTCTCTCCCCACCTTCTCTCCACCCATCCAGTAGTTCCAATCTAACCACAGGCCCGAGGGGGCTCATCCATCCTGGTTTCCCCATATCTCCAGCCCCCCTCTCCATTAGTGTACCTTCTCCGGTCCATCCAGATATGCAAGGTAGAGTTGGGATCATGATGGTTGGGGGGTAGGGAGACCTCAGGAACTAGAGGAAACTTGTATGCATCATCACTGCCTGGCTGCACCCTGACTAGTTTGTCTCCTCCCCTTGGCTCCCCTGTAAAGGGGTGACCAATTACCCACCAGTGGGCCTTAGGTCCCCACCTTGCTCCTCCCCTCACTCATAATGAAGTGATTCCTGTTCTTTGATGCTTGATATCTGCTCCCTTTGGCCCCTCTTGATCGCACTTGCTGATGTGCTTCTTCCCTGTGGACTTTGCTGTCTCCGTGCTGAAAGGTGACTTGGTTATCTTCAAGTCTTTGAGACACTAGACATTCAATCATTTGGTAGCTGGGAACCATCTTTCTTCTACTCTGTTTGCTTCTGTATCCATTTTTCTTCAGTGATATCGGGAGTTAATTGGCCCATTGATTTTGATTTTTGTTCTCTGAAGACTGATGCCTGATTGTTTCAGCACCTCATGATTTCACAGGCAAGTGAGCTTCTTTTATGGTGGGTTTTGTTGCTCCTGAGCTGGATGGCTGCTTGTTTATGCTCAAGCATTTAAGACCCCAGATCCTATATCTTTTGATAGCTGTGCACCATCACCTTTCTTCACCACTCTTGCTCATGCTTCCACATGTCCTCAGTGGACATCTTGGGGGTGTGTACACACATTGATATGTGTTTTTCCCCCCTTTGATGTCTATTGCCTAGGCCTTTCACCACCGTGTGGCCACGCTGGTAGTTGCGTTTTTTCTGTGTGGGTGTGCTCTCTTCTCAAGTATATGATCTACTGTTTATCTTTAGGCTTTTAAGGCTCCAGACGATATATCCTTTGATGATTGAGCACCATCGTCTTTCTTCACCACATTTGCTTATGAACCAATTTAACTTCAGTGATCATGTTGGGCCAGTGAGCCTCGAGGAATACCAGATTCATAGAACAAAATGTTCTTGCATTGAGGGAGCACCAGGGTGAGGCCCAAGGTCCACCTACTGCCCTAATATTTTGCCTATAGATATGTTCTTAAATTTATTCCCACCTTATAGCAGATAGTTGTATTTATGTATGGACATACCCATGTTAGACCTCTGCAAGTGCTTTTTGCCTTCTAGTTCTTTCCTCTATTTCCTTCTGTCTCCCTCCTGTCTCACCATCTTGTTACACCTTCATTGGCATTTCAGTGTTTCCTCATAGATTCACTGTCCTTGCTTAATCCCGACTAGGCCCCCCACACCCTTCTTTCCATTGATTCCAGACAATTTGTTGCTCCCCCTCCCCCGTCCATGTGTTTGTCCATACTCCCTTCTCCTCCCCTCTCTCATGCCCCCAGAAATTCTTGTTTGTCCAGTCCTTTCTGTGGCTCATAGCATCTCCAGAGGGATATAGTCCTCTGAGCATCATGTGTCAGCATGGAGCTTGGACCAGCTCTCTTCCTCTTCTTCCCTTCTTGTCTTTATCCCTGTGTGTGTGGGATGCTGGCCTCTCCCCAACCTGTTCTCTGTCATGCCCACTTCTAGGAAAGGAGTTCATCTGACTCTGCTTGCTTCCGGTTCTGTAGCTCTCTCTTTTCTTGCATCCTTCCTTGCATCCACACTGTCCTCCTGGTTGGGTGCTTTGTGGTAGGAATTGCTTGCCCACTCAGATTTCTGTGGAGACAAGACCAGTACTCCCCCCTTGGGTAGATTAGTGCCCCGTTCCCTCTGTTATCCTTTAATTTTTGAACTCCTTTTATCTCCCTATCCCCTCTACCCCCTCATCTTTCTCCCATTACTGTGTTACATCCAACGTGTATCTCCCTGAGTTTGGTCCTCCCTTCCCCCCTTAACCTACTTCTTGGACCAACTGTATGGTATAGGAGTTTTCTCTTTTATACTTACCATACTGTTTCTACTTACCTCAGGGGGCTCATGCAGTAGTTCTCCTTTTGTGATTGACTGACTTCACTTAGCATAATTTCCTCCAGTTCTTCCCACGCAGAGATGTGTTTCGTGTACTTGTCCGAGCTTTTGAGTGGAACATAGTACTCCATTGTGTGTAGGTGCCAGAGTTTGCTAATCCATTCATCTACTGATGGAAATTTAGATTGCTTCCAAGTCTTTGTGATTGTGAATTGTGTTGCAATAAACATTGGCATGCATACCACTGGCTGTGATTTATTTCTTGTCTTTTCTGGGTATATACCCAATAGTGGGATAGCTGGATCGTAAGGTAGTTCAACTTCCATTTTCATTAAACATCGCCAGACTGCTTTCCACAGTGACTGTACACATCTACACTATCACCAACAAGGTAGAAATGTTCCTATTTCATCATATCCCCTCCAACATTTGTTGCATTCTGATTTTCTGATCTGGGCTAGCCTCAAGGGTGTTAGATGATAGCTCATGGTTTTTTTGATTTGCATTTCTCTGATGGCTAGTGAGAGGGAGCATTTTCTCATATGTTCATTGGCCATATGGACCTCCTCCCTAGTGAAACTTCTTTTCAGTTCTTTTTCCCATTTCTTCATAGGGTTATCTATTTTCATCTTCTTGCATGAGATGAGGATATTGTAGATTTTTGTGATAAGCCCTTTGTCTGTTGTACCGTTGCTAAAAATCCTCTCCCAGTCTGTGGGTTGCCTGGTTACCCTCTTGGTAAAGTCCTTTGATGCACACATGTGTTTTATTCTAAGTAAGTTCCATTTGTCAATTTCAGGTTTTCCTGAATGTGTACCCTGTCCTATTGCTGTTAGCCTTCGTATTCCCTGGGTCAAGGTTCTTAGATTTTCCCCGATTCTCTTGCTAATGGTCCTGATGATTTGTGGTTTTACTTCCAGGTCTGTGATCCACCTCGAGTTTGTTCTTGTGCATGGGGTAAGGTTGAGATCCTGCTTCATTTTTCTACATGTAGATTTCCATTGTCTCCAGCATCATTTGTTAAATAGAGCATCACCCTCCCACTTGATGTTTTTGGGGGGCTTGTTAAAAATCTGTTGTTTATATGCTAATGGCTTTATTTCTGGGTTTTCTATTCTTTTCCATTGATCTATGTATCTGTCATTATGCCAGTACCATGCTGTTTTGACCACTGTGGCTTTGTAGTAAGTGTGAAAGTCAGGTAAAGCCAGCCCTACGACTGTGTTCTTTTCCTTGAGAAGATCCCTGCTAATTCTGGACTTTTCCCCTCTCCATATGAAGTTTGTGGTCAATTTTTCCAGTTCTCTGAAGAAGGTTGTTGGTATTTGGATTGGGATAGCATTGAAATTATAAAGTGCCCTGGGTAGGATAGACATCTTTATTATAGTGAGTCTCCCAATCCATGAGCATGGAATGTTCCTCCATTTGTGGAGGTCACTTTTCATTTCCTGTAATAAGGTTTTGTAGTTTTCCTTGTATAGGCCTTTTTTTGTTTGTTTGTTTTTTAGGTATATCCCTAGGTACTTCAATTTATTCTTGGCTACTGTGAATGGAACTGCTTTCTTGATCTCCTCTTCTGTGGTCTTGTCATTTGTGTAGAGCAAACCAATCGACTTCTGATTGCTGATCTTGTATTCTGCCACTCTTCCATATTTCTCTATCGCTTTTAGTGCTCCGGTTGTGGAGCTCTTCGGATTTGTGATGTACAGGATCATGTCATCAGCTAATAATGATAACTTGACCTCCTCCTCTCCCATTTGGATACCTTGGATGTCTTTCTGTTGTCTTATGTTATTTGCTAAGACCTCTACTACTGTATTGAATAGTAGTGGGGATAAGAGTCATCCTTGTCTACTCCCCTTCTTCAGTGGGATTGATTTAGTCTTTACTCCATTGGCTATTGCGTTAGCTGTTGTCATCTCATAGATAGCTGGTATTAACTTGAGGAACTGTCCTTCTATTCCTATCTGTCTGAGCGTCTTGATTAGGAAAGGGTGCTGGATGTTGTCACATGCTTTCTCTGCATCCATAGATATTATCATATGGTTCTTATACTTCATCTTATCAATATGATATATAATATTGATGGATTTAGGGATGTTAAACCATCCCTGCATCTCTGGGATGAATACTACCTGATACTGGTGGATTATGCTTTATATATATTTTTGTATTCTATTGGCCAGTATCTTGCTGATGATTTTTGCATCTATGTTCATTAGAGATATTGGTCTATAGTTTTCTATTCCTGTGTGATCCCTTCCCTGTTTGGATATCAAAGTTATACTGGCTTCATAAAATGAGTGGGAGAGTTTTCCACCCATGTCTATGCTCTGGAAAATTTTGTGGAGGATTGGTGCCAGCTCCTCCCTGAAAGCCTTATAGAATTCCCCAGTGAAGCTGTCTGGTCCAGGAGCTTTTTTTGTTGGGATATTCTTGATAACCATATCTATCTCTTCTCTTATTATGGGCTTGTTTAGTCCTTGAGCTCTATCTGGGACAGTCTAGGGAGGGATTGTTTGTCCAGGTATTTGTCCATATCTTCCAGATTGTTGGATTTGTTGGAGTACAGATTTTCATAATACTTTGTGACAATCCTTCAAATTTCATTAGGGTCTGTTGTGATTTCCCCCATTTCATTCCTCATTCTATTTGTTGCTTGTTCTTTCTTTTCTTTGGTCAGGTTTGCCAGTGGCCTATCAATTTTATTGATCCTTTCAAAGGACCAACTTTTTGCTGCATTAAACCTTTGCATTGTTCTTTTTTTGTCTGCCCAGTGGTTCAACTCTGCTCTAATTTTTATTATTTCTTTTCTTTTCTTTCACTGTTGGAGGGATTATTTTGCAGACTCTGTTCTAGTTGCTGAAGTTTTTGTGAGCGTGTGTCTGACATACGCCTCTCTTCCTTTTTCATATATGCTCCTATGGCAATCAGATTACCTCTGATAATTCCCTTCGCAGTATCCCAGAAATTTTGATATGAAGTATTCTCATTCTCATTAATATCTAGAAACATTTTGATCGCCCTTCTAGTCTGGGTCATTACCCATTCATGCCGCAGAAGTTCGTTGTTCATCTTGCACTTGTTTGCCCTTGTTTTACTAGTGGTCCTTTTATTAATCTTCAGCTTTATGGCATGGTGGTCAGAGAAGGATGTCTGTATGATCTCTATGCGTTTGAATTTACTTATGCTTGACTTATCTCCCAGCACGTGGTTAAGTTTTGAAAATGTGCTATATGGACTTGAGAAGAATGTTTTTTTTTAATTGTAACATCTTGTCATTTCATCTCCCTTTTGACTCATATAATGTTGTTTTGCTGTTGAATAAATTCTGCTTTCTTTTTTCTTATTTTATCTGGTTTGTTTTGTCATGTTGTTGGTTTCTTTTACTTCATGTTTATATTTTTTATGATTTTCTGTATATGATAGCAAAGATAGGTAAATCTATAGACACATTTATTGCATTAAAAATGACTTAGGTGCATGGCGCAGGAGGTTGGGGGAGGTGAGGGGCTGACAAGACTGAATATGAGAAAGAAGAAAATGTTCTACAATTGATTTTTATGATGGTCACAAAATTCTTCTGAATATGAATTAATTATTAAATTTTGTGATATGTTTATTACATGTCAATAAAATGTTTTTTTAATATGGAAATAATATAAAGAGTCTCTGCACAAAAGCAAGCAAACAAATAAACTGACCATCATTTAAAACATATAATGAAAAACAATAGTATTGAAGGAATAATTCCAAACTGCACTGAAGGGGAGAGAAAGATTTCAGGAATGGATGGAATACCAATTGAAACATTTCAACAAACTGAGGAAGCACTGGAAGCACTCACTCACTTATGTCATAAACTTGGAAAATAGTCACCTGGCTAATGAGTCCAAAGAAATTCATAGTTGTGTCCATTTCGAAGAAAGAGGACTACACAGAGTGTGGAAATTATTTTACAATATCACATGCAAGTAAATTTTAACTGAAAATATTTCAACAATTGTTCTATCAGTAAATAGAAATGGAGATACCCAAAATTCAAGCCTGATTCAGAAGATGTGGTATAAGAAATATCATTGCTGGCATCATGTGGAGTTTTGCTGGAAGTTGAGCCTAACAGAAAGATATTTACTTGTGCTTTATTATGCAAATGAATTCCACATTGTGGCCCAGAAAATCTATGGATAATCCTGAAAAGGATTGGAATTTCCGAACATCTCATTGTGATCATGAAGAAGCTGTACATAAACCAAGAGGCATTGGTTCAAACAGAACAAGGGCACACTGCATGTTTTAAAATCAGGAAAGGTGTACATCAAGCTTATATCATTTAATCATACTGTATGCCGAGCAAATAATTTGAGAAGCTGGTCTATATGAAGATGAATGCAGCTTGAGGATTGGAAGAAAGCTTATTAACACTCTGTGACATGCAGGTGTCACAACCTAGTTAGTGACAAGGAGTATTTGAAGAATTTCATGATGAATATCAAAGACAGAAGACTTCAATATTCATTACAACTCACTGTAAAGAAAACAAAATCATCACCACTGGACAAATAAACCAGATGATGAAAAATGGGAAAAAAAGATTGAAGTTGTCAAGGATTTTGTCTTGCTTTGATCCACAATTAATGTTCATGGAGTCAGCAGCCAAAAAAATCGAAGATCATAATTTATTGGATCAATCTGCTATACAAGATAAAGTTGTTGAAGAGCAAGGGCATTTCTTTGAAGACGAAGGTGTGTCTGACCCAAGGCATCGTATTTCCAACTATGTCATATGTATGTGAAAACTCAGCATTGAATAAAAAAGACTGAATAAAAGTTGACACATTTCCATTATGATTTTGGTGAAGAATATTGAAAGTCCTGTGGGCTTCCATAAAAATCAACAAGTCTATCTTGGAAGATATAGGAGCCAGAATGCTTCTTAGCACTAGAACAGCTAGACTTTGTCTCGAGTACTTTGAACATGTTGTCAGCAAGATCAATCCTCGGAAAAGGACATCATGCTTATTAAAGTGAAGATGCAGTGAAAAAGAGGAAGACTCAATCAATGTATTGACACAATGGCTACAACAATGGGCTCAAAGAACAATTGTACAGATGCCAAAGGACAGTGTTTTCTTCTGTTGTACACAGGAAAGCTATGAGTCAGAATTGTCTCAATGGCACCAAACAGCAACAGCAATAGGTATATATCCCAAAAGAAAATTTACATCTTCACAAAATGTGTATAGGAATAATCACAACATAATTATTCCTATCAAGAAAAATACAGAAGACAGCTAAATATGTGTCAACTAATGAAAAGAAAGACCAAATGCATTATGTCTATACAATGAGATTTTCTTATGTATCCACTTTTTCTTCAGCAATCATGTCTGAAAGGTGAGCATCATGAAATGCCAGTTGAATAGAACAAAGTCTTCTTGCATTGAGGGAGTAGTTGAGTGGAGGCCCAATGTCCATTTGCTACCTTAACACTAAATCTATAAATATATGCAAACAGATTTCTTTCCCCATCCTCATATGTAAATCTATTTTCATATGTACTAGCCTTTATTTGGACCTCTCTCAATGATCTTTGTCTCCTACTTCTTTCTTCTATTTCCTTTTATTTTCCTCTTGTCCCACTATCATGCTCAGCTTTCATTTCCGTTTCAGTAATTCCTCTTTGTTACATTACCGTTGATCAAGCCCTACCAGGCCTCCTACACCTCCTCACCACTGATTTTGGATCACTTGCTCCCTTATTCCTGGGTTTGTTAGCACCACTTCCCTCCTCTGCCCCACCTTTCTCCCATGTCTCACTGGAGCCCTCAGTCTGATTGCTTACCCAGCCTATGTTATCTAGATAGAGCTACAGAAATAATAACATGCACACAAACAAGACAGAACCAAATAAAGCAACAAAAGAAACAACAACAGCAAAACCAAGGACACACAAAAATACAAGCCTGTAAATAGTTCAAGGTTTGTTTGTTTACCTCTAGGAGTGTTTTCCAGTTGAGTTGGATGGGATGCGACCCCCTGGTCTCAAAGTCTTTTTTTGGTATTCTCTCAGTACTTCCTTGCTCTGCCCCCCTTGTTGTTCTGTTGCGCACCCTTAGTGTTTTGCCTTGGTGTGGTGGGGTCAGATCGGGCGTAATTCACACAGTGTCTCCAGGGTTGTCCCCTGAAGGGATATGGGTTAGTGAGGGATGTTTTGTCTCATAGTGGAGCCTGCCATATGGTCCTCTCTGTGCATTGGCTATTCTGAGCAAGGATATTATCCTCAAGGCTTGGTGGACCAGGCTGTTCTGCACGCTCTTCATTTGCTCCCACGTGTCCTGATCAGACATGTCCCTTTCCCTGAGCTGCAGCTTCAGTGATGTCCTTCGAAGTAAGTTCTTTGCGTGTGGGGGTGGGGCAGATGTCCACATAGTTGGGATTAGGCAAATGTGGTGAAGAAAACTGATAGTGCCCGGCTATCAAAAGATATCACCTCTTGAGTCTACAAGGCTTAAAGATAAACAAGTGGTCATCTAGCTGAGAAGCAAAAAAGTCTACATGGAAGAAGCACACCATCCTGTGTGATCGTGAGGTGTTGAAGGAATCAGGGATCAGGCATCAAAGAATGAAAACCAAATCACTGTGAAAGAGGTGGAGTGCAGATTGGGGACCCAAAGTCCACCTGTACATAACTGGACTCCTCTTTAGAGAAGTGTCGTGGGGAGAATAGTCTGTCAGGGTGCAGTGTAGCAAGGAGAAAATACACAGCTTTCCTCTAGTTCCTAAATGCTTCCCCTCCTACCCACCACACAATGACGATTTCAATTCTACATTAAAAATATGGCTAGACCAGACAATGCACATTGGTACATATAGGAATTGGAAACCCAGGGAATCCAGGACAGATGATCCCTTCAGGACCATTGCCGAGTTTGGGATATTGGGAGGGTACATGGAGGGTGCAGTAGAAAGAGGGACTGATTACCAGGATCCATATATATCCTCCTCCCTGGGGGATGGACAACAGAAAAGTGGGTGACAGGAGATGTCAGTGTAAGATATGACAAAATAGCAATAATGTATAAATATCAAGGTTTCATGAGGGAGGGGAAAGTGAGGAGCTGATATCAAGGCCTCAAGTAGAAAGCAAATGTTGTGAGAATGATGATGGCAACAAATATACAAATGTTCTTGGCATCTGAAAGATGGATGTACAGATTGTGATGAGAGTTGTATGAGCCCTCCCACACTCCATAAAAGATGTAAATACACAATGCATGTATGCATGTATTGTGATTAGAGCTGTATGAGGCCCCAGTAAAATTATTTTTAAAAACAACAGTGAGATATAATTTCTATTAGTTGCCCTTAAGTCAGCTCCAACTCACAAGACTCCAAATTCAACTGATCCCACCATTGCACAGTTGCGCAGCATCTTTACAGTCCTTGGCATGCTCAGATTGGGCCTCTTCACTGTGTATTTTAAGTGCTTTTCAACGCAGCAGGCTCATCTGTAATCACGATCTGGACAATCATCTGTTGTGACCTATAGTCAATTGATTGGGTAATTTTTGTAAATAGATTGCCAGATGTGGAACTTCCCTGAAACTGGCCAACATCTTGGGTGACTCTATTACCATGTATGCTCATGTATAAACCGAGGTTTTCAGCACATTAAAAAAAATGTCAGCACATTTAAATGCAGTGTTGGTGGCAAAATTAGGTGCCTCGGCGAGTATTTGTATCGACTTATACTCAGGTATATAAGGTAGCATTTGCTACACCTGCTGCAGTTTCAGAATGCTTTTATTACTGTTAGGTACCACTCCTAGTGACCCTCTGCACAGCAGAAGAAAACACTGCCTGGTCCTGCGCCATCCTCCGAATAGTGGTGCTTGTTAGACTCTCCATATCTGACCATGTTTCTTTGCGATCTGTAAGTCATGCAGTGGTTAATTCCTCTGAAGTTGGAAGCCTATTCCTTCTTCATGGTCTATTTTTAGTCTGGGAGCTCTGCTGAAAACGGTTCACTTTCGGAGATGCTACTGACATTAAAAGACTAGAGACATAATATCCAGCACCCCAACAACACACATGTCATCGCGTTTTGACAAAGTGACAGACAAGTGGTCGATCACAATTTACTGTACTGTGATGGTTTGCATGTTACTATGTGTGCTCGTCCAGGTAGACTAGAGAAACAAATTCATAGACACGCATATGGATATAAGAGAAACGTTTATATATAAGAGGAATGGAACATTGAGAAAACATCCCAACCTAGTGCAGTTCAAAGTCAAAAATCCGATATTAGCCCATATGTCTGACACCAGTCTATAAAGTCTCCTTCTGACTCACGAAGTCATAGGCCAGTGGGTGCAGAGTCCCAGCTCTGGCAGGGATTCCCTCATCACTCCTCGTTTCCAGGGCTCAAGGTCCATCAGCAGTATCCATTGGTGATAGAAACATCTCAGCGCTGGCAGGGGGCTCCTCGTGGCTTTTCTGGCTTCAGAGGTCTTGTTCCATCAGGGTAAGGCTGTGTGTCTCCTCCTTCAGCTCTTCCAGTTCCTCAGACGCTGCCATCTTGTCAGTCTAGAGTCTCCCAACTACTGGGGAAATGGTCTCTCATCTTCATGAGGGAAATACTGAAAGTCTTCCCAGAATTCTCAGGAGAAAGCCATGCCCACACAGAGGCCTCATTGGCTATCTCCAGATTGACAGACTAGATTCCGCCCCTATACCCCAATCATGAAATTGATATCAAATACATGACCGCCACACTATGATTCTATGATGCCAACCACCACAGTATCACAAAGTAACGGACAGTTAAAATAGTGGGATTACCCAACCCCCCTTCTGTTAAGCTGATTCTAATTCACAGTGACCCTATAAGACAGAGTAGAAATGTCTCATAAATTTTAAAGGTTGTAAATCTTTACAGAATCAGGCTGACATATTTTTTTCCTGTTCAGTGATTGCTGAGTTCAAACTTTTGCACTTACAGTTAGCATTTGTGCTTTGCAGTGAGGCATTTTTATGCTTATGTGGGCTACATTAATGAACTTTGAAAATATTATTCAGTGATACCTCAGTTGTCGAACTTGATTTATTCCAAGTTTGAGTTCAGACACCAAAAAGGTCAAGCACTGAACATTTTTTCCCATAAAAAATCAAATAATCCTGAAGCTCAAAAATTACACGTATAAATTCATTTTTCCAGCACTTTAAATCCTTATGGAGATATTTAGCCTTCTCACAGATCATTGTGCTGGATCTGCTATGGCCATTTCTGATTTTGCCAAGTAAGCACTAACTTTTCCACCACTTTGATGGTCTGGGTTTCTTGGTTTTGTGGTTAATGATTTGACAGCTTTGGCTACTTTAACTCCCCCCCCCCAGTTTTATTGAAAAAAATGGTAATAATGTCATCTTAACCATGTTTTATTCAGCTACCAAATCAGACAACTGGTGATGTAATTCAAATTTTGCAATTATTTCTTTCACTCCCCTCTGGTTAGATCACTTTCCATTTAGCTTTATCATTAATTTTCATTGGAACTATGGCTATGATAATTTATGAAAATAAAACACACAAAATGAACAATGATGAATGTTTTAATGCACTAACACAAGCATTACATGATATCTAAACAAGAATGGTGCTTAGACAAGCGTCACCTCTGTGTTCACAGCAAGTCATAATGCTTGGCTCACTCTAGGCCTCCACAGGCTGTTTCAAGTTGGATTTTCAGTTTCACAATTAAGCAAAGTGATGGACAATGAGTAATTATTGGAACTTTGTGCTCATAGTCATGTTGTGTGAGAGAAGGCAGTCACAAAGAACTGTATGCTGTCTGTTGGATTCTGTTTATATGAAATTGATTCTGTTTACATGAAATATAAAATATAAGCCAATCTATAGAGATAAGAGATACACTCATGGTTGCTAGGTCTGGAGGTTAGGAGTATGGAGTATTGGGACTCTGACATCTAAAAGACAAAGAATTTATTTTAGAGGCAATGAAAATAATCTAAAAGTGTTTGTGATCATGGTTTCATGAATCTGCGAATATAGCAAAAGTCTGCATTGTTCACATAAAATCGGTGAATAGTACTGACTGTAAATTATATCTCAGTTACACATATGGCACCAACATTATGCAATGAATTTTTTGCTTTGTTTTGAATACATTTGAATGCATAGATGCATTGTAGGACAGAGTAGAACTGCTCCTTAGGCTTTCTGAGATTGTCAGTCTTTAAGAGAGTTGTCTTGTCTGTTTCCCTCCGAGTGCCAGTGGATTTGAACTGTGAACCTTGGGGTAACAACCAGGCACTTCATCCACTACAACACTATGTGTCACTATGTGTCAGGCAATATAGTTCAGTATATTATGTACATATATATCACCTTAGTATGTGTTTATAATCTGATTAAACCCAGGAAATAGGAAATATCTCTGACAAATCATAAAACTCAGGTCAAAACTATTTCACATCTCTTTTAACTGGGTACAGAAAAAGGTCAAAATGACTGGAAGTTTGATTGGTTTTCATTTTTTAGTGAATTGCTGAGTTGTCTGCTTAAGCCAGATTTCCATTTTAGAAATCAAAGATGGTTTTCATTTGATAATTGGAAAAACAGGAAACCTCTCTTTAGGCCAGAGCTTTATCAGTATGGAATAAGGTGAGTTCTGGTGGAAACTGCTGGAAAAAGTGTTAGGAGGAATTACATTTGCCATGTTCAGTAACAACAATTCGCGAAAACATACAGGGGGAATTTAGCAGGTTTACAGTCAAGATCATATAAATGTATTTCCATAGTTAATAGTGAGATCTAGAACATGACTGGTATATAGCTCTTGTCTTTAATAAATGACATAGGAGGCACATTGAAACAAATCAATTGCCATCAAGTGGGGTTCTGAGACTATCACTCTTTACAGGATTAGAAAGCCTCATATTTATGCTATTTATGGTGATTTCAAACTGTTGACCTCATAGTTAGGAGCTCAAGGCATAACCACTATGCCAACAGGATCCAATGAAACATATTAGCTCGTTTTAATTCCTACTCAGTGTGTGGCACATTACTCATCACATGACTGCTGAATGAATTTTCAGGTATTGAAAGCAAACACTTTGATAATCAAAGTATGTTAACATATATATGCATATATATATATTCATTTCAGTAAGTGCATGAAGTACCTAAATGAGAAGTTATAGAATGCAATCATTTAAAAATAGAAATACGAATAAAGAATTACGGTCTGAGGAATTCTAAATGAAGTAGAATATTAAAACAATCACTAAAACAAGAAAATATACAGGTGAGTTTCTATATCACAGATATAATGAGAGCACCATATTTGCTCTAAACCTTTTGCTAGACAACCACTCAATGGTTGTCTCAACCTTTAGTTTCTCTCACACTAATAAACTTAGCTCACTGGCATCCAGTCAATACTGACTCATAGTGGCACCTTATGGGTTTCTGAGACTATAACTGTTTACTGGAGTAGAAAATTTGGTCTTTCTCCTGCTCAGGTAGTGGTAGGTTTGAGCTTCAGATCATGAAGATCACAGCCCAATGTAAAACCACTACATCACCTGGGCTCCTCGAAATCATCTTCTTTTTGACAAAACGGGTCCATAAGCACATGTGGTGAAGAAACTGATGGTGCTTGGCTATCAATAGATATAGTGACTGGGGTCTTAAAGACTTGAAGATAAACAAGTGTTCATCTAGTCGAGAAACAACAAAACCCATGTGGAAGAAGCATATCAGCCTGTATGATCATGTGGTGTTGATGGGATCAGGTATCAGGCATCAAGGACCCAGAACAAAAAATCATGTCAATGTAAGTAAGGGGTGGTGTTTGCAGAGTGGAGACCCAAACCCCATCTGTAAACACATGAAAATTCCCTTACAGAAATGTCACAAGGAAGAGACAAGCCAGTCAGGGTGCAGTTTAGCACTGATGAAACATACAACTTTCCTCTAGTCCACTGATGCTTTCTCCCCACCCCCAGTATCAGGACCTCAATACTACCTTACATACAAGACTAGACCATAGCATGTACACTTCTACAGATGAAAGCTAGAAACACAGGTAATCCAGGACAGATATACCCCTCAGACCAATAAAGAGAATAGTGAAACCAGGAGGGGAAGAGAATGGTGGTGGGGGGTGGAAGCAAGAACCAACCACAATGATCTACATATAGATCTAGAAGGATGGAAAACAGAAAGTGGGTGAAGGGAGACAGCAGTCAGTGTAAGACATGGGAGGAAGTTTTATAAATTATCAAGGATTCATGAGGGAGGGAATGTGGGGAAGGGAAAATGAGTTTATATCAAGGTCTCAAGTAGAAAGAAAATGTTTTCAAATGATGATGGCAACATTATCTACAAATGTGCTTGACACAATGGATGGGTGGATTGTAATAACAGCTGTAAGAGCACCTAATAAAGTGATTTTTTAAAAAAAATCATCACTAAACTCACTGCACTTCATCTCTGTACTTAGGCATTTTTCTAATTTCATTCACAGATACTGAATGAGTGATTTACTTCTGGGGTTTCGGAAAATACAGACTTAAGGGTATAAAAGACTATTTCCTAGAATTAAGGGTAGAAATGTTTCTTCAAATGAAATGGTACAATTTGTCTCTTTATCACATAAGAATCCTCTTGTAACCCATTCTGTTATATATCTTGTCAATTAATAGAATGACACTGTACAGAAATAGATTATGGGTGGGTGTCACTACCTATATACAGTTCTAATCAAAGCCACCGTAAATAATACATGGTGGACGTTCACATAATGGGAGAAAAATGAATAGTAAAACCTTAAAATCCTAAAAAAAATTTAATAAGAATTATTAAACTTGTTTTGACTGGAGGAATCCCTGAAATCTTGAGTCAAAATAACTCGAGGTCACCTTGTAGCTACAAGACAGATTGTTCTACAAAAGATTGAATTATCACTCATAAGTACTGAGTTCCTTTAAAAAATCATGTATCTGAGAACAAATGGTCAAAAGTACTATAAAATAAGGATGAGAAGACAAAGATGAAAGGCAACTAGATTAATGGAAATGGGACTATCAAAATGGGGGGAAATGGCAATGTTTTCACATTGTGAAGAATGCAACCAATGTCACTAAAAATGTGAGGATAAATTGCTGATTGGGAACCCAAAGTGCTACATAAACTTTCACTGAAAACAACCCCCCGCCCCCACCACACACACAAAGGATATGAGCCCGGACTTTATTTATTTAACCACTGTACATCCGGAATCTAGCAGCATACTTAGAATAGAAACTATCTGTAAAACTGAAATAGTTAATGCTTTCTAATGCTTTCTAACTGTATCTTTAGGCGCTCTGGTGTAGAGGTTACATGTTGGGCTGCTAAGATTAAGGTCAGCAGTTCAAAATCACCAGCTGCTCCAAGATCATGTGTTCTATTCCCACAAAGAGTTACCATCTCGGACACCCACAATGTAGGTTCTAAGCTGCCCTATAGGGTCTCCATGAGTTAGCATTAACTTAATATCAATGAGTTTGAATATTTGAGTACTGTCTTTGGATTTATGAAAACACAAGACAATTAATGTTCACAATCAGCTTTCCTATATGTAGCATAAACCTGTATCAGTGTCATCAGAGATCACTTTGTAAAATATTTTTTATTTTAACTTCTCTGTACACATAATATAGTATGCTTAATCAAGCATTCCCCCCTCACTAATATAATAAATAACTATTGCCAAGGTCTACCGTGATGGGATGGGATGCATGTTTCCATACTGTCTGTCCTTATTCTACTTTAGGTCTTAGCATTGTTTTCCAATTCAGCCTAATTTTTTTCCTTAGAATATTTTCTCCATGTGATGTTCGGAACCTTCTTTTTACTCTTACTTCAATAGTCATTTCTCCATTATCTTTCATGATTTCTCAGCTTAAAATAATTAATCACCTAATGTCTTACTCCTCGCCCTTTTCTCTTCTCTGGTTGAAAAATGAGGCTTTTTATTCCCCTCAAAGAGTTATAGTTTTGGAAATGCACAGGGGCAGTTCTTCTTTTTCCTATGGATTCACAACGAGTCATAACTGATTTGCTTGTTTGAGATTTTTTTTGGGGGGGAGGTTTGAGCTTCAGTATATCCCAAATGATCATATCCAAATCTGTAATTACCAAGCATTTACTGGTAACTTCCAGATATATGCCTCCAGTCCAGAACAAACTTCTGACTGCCTAGTTTATAATTTACATATTTTATTATTTTATATATTTATACTTATAGTATATTTATAGTATATATAATATATTTATATTTATATATGTTTATATTATATTTATATATTTTTATAGCTAACTGCCTAGTTTATAATTTCATTTCAATCTCCAATTGTTATTTGAAACACAATCTCAAAAATAAAATATGCTTTAGTAACCTGTGGTAGTTACATAGTCTGGTATCAATTTGGGACTTTAGAGGATTAAGAGTGAAGGGGCGATCACTGGAGATAAATGTGTGCATAAGCAAAGGTGGTGAAGAAAGCTGATGGTGCCTGGCTATCAAAAGATGTAGCATCTAGGGTCTTAAAGGCTTGAGTAAACAAGTGGTCATGCAGCTCAGAAGCAACAAAGCCCACATGGATGAAGCACACCAGCATGTGGGACCATGAGTTGTCAAAGGGATCAGTTATCAGGGTTTAAGAACTAAAAATCATAACATTGCATGCTCACTTTCCTGATATGATCGCTGGCGACAAATGTGTGCATAAGCAAAGGTGGTGAAGAAAGCTGATGGTGCCCAGCTATCAAAAGATGTAGCATCTGGGGTCTTAAAAGCTTGAGTAAGCAAGTGGCCATTCAGCTCAGAAGCAACAAAGCCCACATAGAAGAAGCACACCAGCCTGTGTGACCATGAGGTGCTTAAGGGATCCGTTGTCAGGCATCAAAGAGCTAAAATTATATCATTTTAAATAGGGGGAGTAGATTGTTGACCCAAAGCCCATCAACAGGTGAAGCAACAGCCTCTTAAAGAGGGGTTGCAGGGAGGATATGAGCCAGTTAAGGTACAGTGTAGTAACAACGACATATGCATCTTTCTTGTAGTTCTCAAAAGCTTCCTTCCACCCACTATCATGCTCCCAGTTCTACCTGACAAGCCCGGCTAGAGCAGCAGATGTACTCTGGAGTCGAGAACATGGCGAATTTAGGTTAGATGTTCCCTCAGGACTAGTGATGGAAGTGGTGATACAGGTAGGGTGGAGGGATGGTGGAGTGGAGACAGGGAGCCAAGTTCAGGGATCTACATATAACCTCCTCTCTGGGGCAAAGCCAACGGGGAAGTGAGTGTAGGGACACATTGGACTGTGTACGATATTAAAAGCAATGGCAATTTGTAAATTATTAGGGGTTCATGGCGGGGAGGGAATTTTGGGGAACTCAAACTGGGGGCCTAAGTGGAGGGAGGGAGTTTTGAAAATGATGATGGCAACAAGTGTGCAAATGAGCCCTGTAAACTATTGATGTGTGTATGGATCATGAGGGGAGGTGTATAAGTATCCAATAAAATGATTCATTAAAAAGGGGGGGAGGGGGAGGAAGGAGGATCTTATACCAAGGGCTCAGGTGGAAAATGATTGGAAATGAATGTGGCAGCATGTGTGCAGGTGTGCTTGATACAGATGACGTATTGAATGTTATAATAGCTATAAGAACCCCCAATAAAATTATTTTTTAAAAAAAGAGTGAAGGGGTGGAATCTAGTCTGTCAATCAGTTCATGACCAAGGAGGCCTGTGTGTGGGCATGGCCTTCTTCTGAGAATTCTGGGAACTCCTCGATATTCCCCTTTGAAGGCTAGATCTCTCTGTCTCTCTGTCTCTCTCTGTCTCTCTCTCTGTCTCTCTCTGTCCCTCTCCCCCCTCATTTCCTGTGAGACATCCCTGAAGAGAAGCCACATGGACCTACCCTGATGCAGACCAGGGGACTGGAGGAGCCACATGGAGACCCCTGCCAGCAACAAGTTGTTTCTACTGCCACCGACTTTGTACCAACTGGCCTGCGATCTTCCTGCATTTGGTGTCATTGCATGCGTTTCATGAGTCTGAAGTTATCTTTATAGATTGGTATCAGACATAGGGGTTAATACCAGACTTATGGACTGATCTGGAATGTATTCTCAATATTCAACTGCTCTTATATATAAAACTAGTTTTTATACACATGAGTGTCTGTATGGATTTCTTTCTCTAGTCTACCCAGACTAACACATAACCCTTGTTACTTTTTCTTTCCTTTACCCCTCACTGTCCCTAAATCTTATTTCCCTAAAGCTTACTGTCCTTACATTTTTCCCCTTTTAGAAAATAGCCGCACCATTTACCTAGTCAGCTTAGAGGCTCATCAAACCCTTAAAAGATTGCCTTGCCTAGTTGTGTTAGTCCGGGTAGACTCGAGGAACAAATTTCAAAGACATGCATATAGATATAAGGAAAGGGTTTATATACAAAAGGAATGTGAAATTAAGAAGGCATCCCAAATCCAGTCCAGTACAAAGTAATAAGTTTGATATTAACCCATATGCCTGAAATCAGTGTACAAATCTCCTTCCCACTCACAAAGTCACAGGTCAGTGGGTGCAGAATTCCGGCGCTGGCAGGTGTCTCCCCATGGCTCCTCGCTTCCAGGCCTCAGGGCCCATCAACAGCATGCCACTCCAGCTTCAGAGGTCTGGCTCTATCAGGGCAAAGCCGTGTGGTCTCCCCGCCGGCTCCTCCAGCTTCTCAGACATTGCTATCTTGTCTTTTCCGTTAACTCATCGCCACTGAGACTAACTCCCAACAACTGGGGAAGATAGCTTCTCATCCTCACGAGGGAAATATCATGAGATTTCCAAGAAATCTTAGGAGAAAGTCATGCCCACATAGAGGCCTCATTGGCTACTCAATGGCTATCTCCAGATTAACAGGCTAGACTCCACCCCTACATTTCAATCATAAAATTAACATAAGCACATGACTGACACAGTAGTTCTCTCGAATCCCACACATCCCAGCAGTTCTTTCTTTGGAATCCATTCTGAATTTGATGCTTACTCACCACTTTTTTTTTTATCCTGGTCGCAGTCATCATCAGGTTTTCTTTTGTCTTTCTGTTGTCTTTTGTTTTATCTATTTACAGTAGCCAGAGTAGCCGTACAAGTTAATGTGTCAGTTATGTCATGCCACTTTATCCTTTAAATTTTCCGTCAGTATACCATCAAATTTAGAGTAATATCGCAAATTCTTTCTACTATCTATGTCTTTGGCTACCATCCTGTGTATAGTGAAGTAATCCATGAATTTATACAACTGTTTTAGGCCACGTTGAGATTGCATAAAATGTTAACTACAAATCCATGCAATAGGGGAACTTTATGTATGGAAATTATTGTTCACTTAGTATTTTATTTTGTGTATATTATTTTTTTCTAATTGAGTGAATGACTGGATCATTAAGAGTCTTTATGAAACTTTTATGCTACTAAGGTGCTTCTCTTATTTTATGGGATTAAAAGGTATATTTTTGTGTGTGTTTAGACAAATGCACTCAGGGAATACAATGGCATTATAATTCACTAAAGGCATTATTATATACCTTTTTCAAAGAGTCAACAAATTGTCATAAGCTATCACAGGTAAAGAGGAGAAGAAAATAAACAACCCGCCTTGATACATAGAACTTTACGGAATTCACCAAATTGTTTGAAACTCTTGATTTATTTCTATTTAAACTTCAATTATTAAGACAAAGGAAACACAATTTAAAAGATTTGCAATCATCGCACTATTGATACTATCCTAACTGCACTGGAATATTAGATTTATGAGAACCAAAAAGACCACCATTGGGATAGATAGAGGCTTAAAGAATTTTTTGAGGTGATTATGTTTGATTTGAAATTCTGATTATCACCTGCTGTACTGCTATCTGAAAACAGGACTTGAAGTCTCTCAAGAGAATGTATATTACTACAATTTAGACAACGGACATATGGATGAACATTTTCTTGGCAGTTTCCATTCTGACTAATAAAGTAAGCAATCTGTGTATTAAGTTTCCTGGTGGTGCTCATTACAGTTTGATTGACAACCCAAACACATCCATATACATATTATTCCCTACATCACATATCTATGATGATGAAATACATAACTCTTTATACTGTAGGCTCTATGCATACTCATTCAGCAATTTTAAAACATTTTTTAAGTTATGACAAAATAATCCTCAAAGAGTGTCATTAACACACTTTATACTTAAAAATGCTTCTAGTTTACAAACAAGCTGCTTATTTTACAATAATAATTTTTAAAGAGTGGTAATGACAAATAGAGCAGTAAACCAGATTTGGGAGTAATGAAACATGTCCTTATAATAAATGAAAAATTGGTGTTTTGATAAAAATCCATGAGGAAATGGACTTATAAATAGTGCTAGCATAATTGCCTTACAACAGAGAAAAAGAAATTTAGATGCATATATTTTATTATAAATAAATTATACTCCAGATGAATTAAAGTCTGTATTCTGAAAGGCAGAACTGTAGAACTATTTGAATAGAATAAATACTTTTTATGCTAGCATAGAAATCATTTTTTAAATTATGAGAACAGAACTTACAGGGAAAGATAATAGAATTAAAAATGTTCAATGCAAAACATCACAAAACAAGTTAATAAGCAAGTGAATAAAAACAGAGAAGATACTATTCAAATATTTAGCAAAGGTAACATAATCTCTAGAGTATACAAAGAACAATTCATCAAGGAGGAAATAGCAATACCAATAAAAGTTGTACAAAGATATTAATAGACAAATTTCAATAGAAAAAAACATTAAAGGACTAATTAAAGGAGGAAAGAAAGCTCAACTTCAGAAGTAATCACAGAAATGCAAGGTAAAACATGAGAAAATACTCTATGCCTATCAGATGGAAACAGGTTCCCTGGTGGCACCGTGTTGGGCTGTAAACCCCAAGGTCAGACATTTGAACCCCCAGCTATTCTACAGGAGTAGGAGCTACAGTCTCTGAAACCCACAGGGCCACACGTGATACCAATTTTTAGGGCCACTATGAGTCAGAATTGACTTGATGGCAGGGAGTTAATGAATATCAAATGAACAACAATTAAAAACCCAAGGAATATCAAATCTTGGTAAAATGATAGTGATGTGAATACTTATGCACTCATGGTGGAATTACAGACCAACATAACCACTGTGAGGGGCAATTTGTAAGCCGTAAGAGAAGTGAAGCATGCAGTCCAAATCCTGGGGATATGGAAAATGAAGTGTCAGTGAGGACGTTCATCATAACACTTGCTGTGGTCACAAAGAGCTAGTATCAGCTGAATTATGTATTAATGAGTAATGAAATGTGGTAAAGTTATCATTTAATTTTTATCAATGTATGTCTTTGTTTTCCTCTTGCTGCTTATTTTTCACAAACAACACTAAATTTGATAGACCAGATTTTCTTCCTCCTGTATACTACTGCTATGAGCAGCACTTCATCTTTCTGTGCATATGCAGGGGAAAAATCTTAACAAGAGGGAGATTAAGGATGAGACATCTTTCAAGAATCTTCTGCAAGACTATACTTATGCTTTAAGACTGAAAATATCATCCAATCAAATGCAGATATAGTCTACAGTACTCTAGGTGGCAAGAGGAGGATTTAAGACCTTTCCTGATGAATACCAAGGACTGTGGCCTTTAGTATGGATCACAATTCAATGTAAAGAAAACAAAAATCATCAAATGTGAACATTGTGATAAATGGAGAGAAAATTGAAGAGGTCAAGCATTTGTCTTGCTAAGATCCCCCATGCAACCAGAAACCATGGAAAAAGAGGGCATTTGCCTAGGGGAAATCTGTCTCACGAGACCTCTTAAAAGTGTTGAAGAACAATGATGTCACTTTGAGGTGTGCCTAACCCAAGCTGTAGTATTTCTTTTCACTTCCTATGCATGTGAAAGTTGTACAGGGAATTGAGACAACTAAAGAATGGACGCATTGGGATTATGATCCATGCAAAGTATATTGAAAGTACCATGGGCTTGCAGAACAACAATGACCACAATAAATCTGTCTTTTAAGAAATACAACCCAAATGCTCCTTAAAAGTGAGAATGTGAACATCTCGAGATATTCATCCCTAGAAAAGGACATCAAATTTGGTAAAGTAGAAGGGCAGTGAAAAAGAATATTCTCAAGGGGACAGATGGACACAGTGAAGGCCATAAAAAGCTCAAATAAAGCAATTGTGAAAGTAGTCCAGTACAAGGCAGTGTTTAGTTCTATTGGACATAGGGACATGACCTGACTAGATGGCATCTAACAATATCATCAACAACAGGAGCCTTGTCCGGTAAATGTTGGAAAGCTAACACAAAATTAGCTGTTCTAAACCAACAGCCCCTCCCCAGGAAAATATTAGACTATCTGATCTTAATGATATTTACAAAGTTTCAGATATCCTACATAGGGTCACTTTGAGTTGGAATTGACTCAATAGCAATGGGTGATTGTGGCGGTCATGTACTTGATGCCAATTTCATGATTGGAAATGTAGGGGTGGAGTCTAGGCTCTTAATCTGGAGATAGATAATGAGGCCTCTGTGTGGGCATAGCTTTCTCCTGAGAATTCTGGGAAGTAACCCGGTGTTTCCCAATTGGAGTAGAGAGACTTGACTGAGTATCCAAGACGACGAAATACTGACAGCATGCTGATTGATCCTGATTCCTGGAGAATGGAAGAGGCAGAGAAGAGGCCATATGAGCTTGCCAACCTCTGGGGAGCCAAACCTCTGGGGCCAGAGAAGCCACATGGAGACTCCTGCCAGTCCTGAGATGCTCAGAAGGCCATGGAGAGACCCCTGCAAGCGCTGAGAGGTTTCTATTGCCACCGAACCCACAAGACTCTGCACCCACTCGCCTGTGATTGCCTTGGTGTCATCAAATGTGCTTCATAAATCAGAAGGAAATTTTATAGACTGGTATCGGACATATGGGCTAATATTGGATTTGTGACTTTGAACTGGACTAGGTTGGGATGCTTTCTCAATGTTCCATTGCTCTTGTATATAAACCTTTCCCTTATATCCAGATACCTGTCTATGAATTTGTTTCTCTAATCTACCCTGACTAACATAGTGATCATTTTAAGAGAACTTTAGGGGAAATCAGTAGTTGATCTATGGTACAATTTTTATCTTACTTCTAGAAAACTCAGATTTTTCTTTCTGACCAATTCACCTCATACATTGTCATTACTCATCTGTCAGTGGAGTCATCTGTCTTGCTCTGACACAAAATAGGTTTCAGTAGATTCTCTAGCCTAGGAAGAAAAGGCCTTGGGAATGCCTTCTGAAAACCAGACAAGGGAAAATGTATAAATTTTCATAGATGTACACTCTGCAGATGATCCTGGGGATAACACAGGAGGGCAATATTTCACTCTACTGTGCATGTATTCTCTGCGAATGCAGTTTTATACCAACATAGACTTATATTAATTTAAAACTCTATTCTTACTAAGCCAACATGAATGAAAGACGTCTTTGCTTAAAAGCAAGGGGTTCATGTTCTTGTTTATTTAGGTGTGTACGTGCATGTGTGTGGTTTCTCTATCATTTTGTTTAATTTTGTCAGGTGAGGAACTCAGATTGCCATTGTTAGATAGATTTCTACACAATTTGGCAATATGACACAACAAACCATGCCAGAAGCTAAAATTTTAAACAAAACACTTTATTTAAAAGCATCTATAAGCCAACTTATGTGGCTTTGCTTTACACTTTAATGAATGAGACACATTATTGGTTTACTTTCGTGTCTGTGGGTCAGTATGAATTAATTTATCATATATACTTGAGTATAATCTGACCCTAATATCAGCAGAGGCACCTAATTTTACCACAAAAACTGCATCGAAATGTGCTGAAAACCTCAGCTTATGCACAAGCATATATAGTAGTTACCTGATTTTCTTCAAGCTGCTAACAATCTACTGTGCTACTCTGACCCAAATTATTCTTATTGTCATGTACTAATAGACTAGTTTGGGCACATCTCTTCATATTTGAAAGAGGCAGAAAAGTGTATGTTCAATCACACAAAGACGTTCCATGTCCTTGCTTTCATCATCTGTTTTACCACCACATTTGAGAGATAAAATGTGCTTTGTTCCCGAATCCAGAGCAAACCAAATGCACCCTTTCACCATGCAGAATAGCTCCAAAGAGCTAAAGGTTTTTTCTCATGTGACGTTCAAAAGCACCTGTGGCACTAACTTCCTCAATATCCCCCGCTAAATCCCAGATTCAGCTGACTGTGGGCACATAGACAAATCCCATGTGCTTCACATCAGGAAGACCTTAATGAAGTTTCACCTGAACTCGGTTCTGTGTCTAAAGGTCTCTCACACCAAAGCTCGCCTCACCATGTGCCAAACACCTGTGAGTGGCATTCACAGAATTCCTGAAAGAGGCAGGACTTGCTTTGCAACTAGAGAAGCAATGGGCAGCAACAGCTCATCCGAAATGAACTTTCCCACCCTAGCACCTGATTCCAAAGACAGAAATAATCTCCTCTCTCTTCTCAGTCTTGCCACGTGGAGTTTGAGGAACGTCACCGTGACAAACATTTTTTGGTGTGTATTCATTCAGGTTCCATATCCTAATCCTTTGTCCTTCTTTAGTTTGCTATTTTTTTGCTTTGACTTGCCCAGTAACCAGGCTTCACCATGGATACCAGGGTCCCAGGGGTCCATGTGTATGAGCGACATTTCCCTCCTCTTCAGTCATGTCTATGTAGATTTTTCATGTCTATCTGAAGGGGATGGCCTTCAGATAGCCTTAAGCACTTCTTTTTGCGTTGAAAATACAGTCTGAACAGCTTGTTCCTCCTGCAGAAACCCTTTTTACCACGCCTTCTTGATCAATTATCTAAATTAGATCTTAAAGACTGAGTTGAATCCAAATGTTAAATTCTTTATTCCATTATCATCTGGCCTCATGAAAAGTAGACAATTATTGCACATGGCCAGAAAATCAGGCATTTGACTTTAACACTGATAGCAACCTGGACAACTTTTTACACGTCAAGTGGTCTGAAATGCCTTATGCTCAGGTTTCCATTTCCTCTCCTGTCTGTCCATTCTTTTGTTAATTTTATTCTATTTATTAGATCTTACTTCCTGGGTCCCCTACTTTCCCAATCCCCTGCCATAACAACCACTTTATTCCTTAGATTATTTTCCAACTGGTGCCCAACTCAGCAAGCCACCCCCCACCAGTCCTCTTTGTGAAGTATCAGGAGCTAAGGGTATTTCCATGTCCTTGTTCCTTTTTTAACTTTTGAGACTTTTCTCAAAGAGAAAGCAGACTAACTCCTTTCTCCATTGGCCATGCGCATCACATTAAATAATTTAAATACCCAATACAGTCCAATGATCTTATACAGCATGACCACCAAGTTATTATAATTACCAATCTCTTACCAAAAGAAGGAATCCAAGTCTGACAAGCAGCCTACTGACATGCAGATGAGAAATGTGTCATAGATAATACCCCCCAATCCAAATTTTCAATACCAATCTTCCCAGGCCAACTGGGACAAGCAATATTACATGAATACCTGTATCCTCCAAGGTCTACAACAAGCTTCATTTAAACCTCTTACTTATGACAAACTTATAGAGATTTACCAAGAATCAGAAAAAAGTCCAGGTCAATTCATGGTCAGGTTCACAGATGCCCTAAGAGCACGTGCTTGCTTAGACCCCTGTTTACCTGAGGGACACCTTTTCTTAAATTCTCATTTCTTATCCCAAGCCACCTGAGACACCAGAACTAAATTATTGAAACTTGATGAGGGCCACCAATCTCCCCAACAAGACCTAATTTTAATAGCTTTAAAAATTATTAAGAACAAACCAAGCACAAAAGCCAAGCCAAGATCCAGCTAGGTGCTAAGTGTAATCACAGAGGGTAGCCTCGACTATTACATCTGCTCTCAACACTCTCTAAGCTCCCTCTGTTCTTCTTACACCTTGCAAACTCCTGCTGCTGCATTTAAGACCTATTCCTCTCCTATTGAAACCTTTGTACACAGCTGCTAAAAGATCCTTTCTCAGAATGTTTAGATCCCTATCAACCCTTTAAAAACACAAGATACTCTACTTTAACCTCAGCCCCTAATCTCACCAACCCTTTTATCCTCTGAACTACAGAGACTTGTCAAGATGTCCTATGACTCCTAGGACAATGCTCCCAACCTTTGACACCTGGCCTATCATTTCTAAATGACTATCTCTCTAAACAACCTATTGTCTCTAAGTAGTGGTAGTAGTAGCCTTCATAGTTCAAAGGAACAAAAAGGTTCACAAACTCCATCTGGCACATTGGTCCTCCTTCTATTTCTGCCTTGAAACCACAAAATTGCAAAATTCTTTTAACTTGCTTCAATGACTTCAACCTAATGGAGAAAGTACTGTAAAGTGCCTACAATTTCTAGTCCCCACTGAGAATATGACTCAATACTTACCCAATAGTTTCATAACTTCAGCCTACATTCTTCGAATGCTCTTATGATTCAAACCCTCACCAGAGCCACCATAGCAGGAACCTTTTCTTTCTGGCACTCAGATTTTTCTGAAAGATGTTCAGAAACTTTAGTTTCTCCTCCCTATCATATTTATCATCTGTTTAAATCAGACAGGCTAATTCTTTCTGGGTAAGTCCTCTTCCTATTTCTGCCTACCTACAAATCAGACTGAAGTCTGCACCCTAGTACTGCTTTCCCGCGATTTCACCCTAATCTCAGGAGATAACCCAATTTATGTCTCTGCCAGTATGTCCACTAAACTGGAGTCATACAACTCATTTCACTGCTAGTCAAATTTGGGATTGCCACCATAGTTGCAGTGGGTACAACAGGCATAGGCCTGACATTATGCGACCTTATGCTTCTTTCTAAAGATCTGACCAAACTAACTCACACGCAAGACAAGTTGACTCTTTAGCTGCACTGACTCTCAAAAGCCCAAGGGTGTTATATCTCTCTGTAAGAAAAGGAGGTATTTGTGCTTTTATTGCGGGAAATCTACCTCTTTTATAAAAGTCAAGACTTGTACAAGAAAGAATTGTCTAACTTCTAGAATGAAGCAGCTGCCTTTGTGCATCAGCTCCTCATAGGAACATTTGTTCACGTCCATCATCTGCCTTGCCACAACCAGGTTTGGACAATCAACACTCACCACCGCATAATACCGCTCCTCTCCTCTTTGGAAACGAGCTGCGTAAAGGCAGCCATCGCTTTTAGCCTCACATTTCTACAGCTCAGTACTTGCCACTTAGTGCTAGTGCTGCTCCTGCCACTTAGCATGATGATGAGGCCCCAACTCAGGCCCAAAGCCACCAGAGATTACTGTTGCCCTTTTTATACCACCAAAAGACAAGTAGGAGAGATGAGAATCTACTTTGCTCATGAATCCAGAACCAATCAAATTCTCCCAGAATGGCATAACAGGACCAGAAAATGATAGATAGATGATAGATAGATAGATGGCTAGAATATAATTTGTACAATAGTGCAAAGCTCTTTCCAGCACTAGTTCTGCAAGATCCCCCATATAAAGCCCACACTGGGTGCACACAGACACAGTTCATGGTGGATACGTGTTCAGCCGTGATCTGCAATGGAGGCCACCAGCTGCTCAGAGGAAGAAAAATATGACATTTTGGGCCGAGCGCCGGTGGCGTAAGTGGTTGGGTGCGGAACTGCAGCCCGCAGGCTTGGCGGTTCAAATCCAGCGGTGGCTGGGTAGTGCCCACGACCACCAGAGGCAGTGATGCCCACCAAACAAATGTGGCATTCTATTCCCATCAACACTTACAGCATCAGACCCTCAAAGGGGGCATTCTACGCTGGTCTTTAGAGTCACTATGAGTCAACCTCAACACAATGGCTGTGTTTTTCCCTTCGCACCAACAAAACTTCCTTTGCCTGAACTCAGCAACATGTCTGAGGGTCTCTCAACACCAACACGCTCTCACCCTTGATCAAAGTAAGCCAAAAGACGCAGCTTAAAATCAATAGTCTCTGAAAACTATGCCTTCTAAGACCAAGTGATACTGACGATGTGGTTGCAGAGATAACAGAAGAATTGGACCCAGTAATTCATCCCATTAGAGCATCATCTCTGTTATGACAATATTCATTTCATACTAGCATTTTTACTCATATCAATTTGACCCCAAAGTATTTTACACCCCTATACTGTCTTGAAGTGTTATTAAATGAAGAGAGTCCTGAAATGCAGAATATTTATTTGATGCATTTTACTGGGCTAAATGATAGAGTAAACAAATGATTCTAAATGTTACTATGCATCAAAAACAGCCATTTCTTTCTTTCTTTCTTTCTTTTAGAACAAGGTTCCTGATCCTACAGACCAATTGAATTAGAATGCCAGCGTCCCAAGTCCATTATTCTACATTGATAATAAGCCCCAGTGACATCTGTCCAGCATCTCAGTTTGGAAAAAAACTACAAAATTTCATTCCAAAACCTTAACTACCAGGGGATAAACAAAATGTGCTATCTGCAAGTAATACATAGCCATATAGAGTAATGATTTCTCAGTGAATATTATAATAGGGGCTAACCTTGAGGATATTATGCTGATTTTAAAAGGTCAAAAAACAAGGGGTAAACTGTTATATCACTTTTAAAAGTAGAAAAGGATAATATATATAAAGTTTATTAGTAGAACGTGTGAAAGAGAATATCTTTCTATTTCTAGATAGTATAGACTTATTATCTATATGATTTCACTTTTATAAGTAGAGAAGCATAAATATATAATGAGACCAAAGTTCACTATCTCAATAATATACACCTTTCTTTCCTTTTGTTTTTAAAACTTTGTATGCTTGTTTGTTTGGGGATAGAATGGAAATTTTAGCACTGAATGAGAGTGACAAGCAAACGATTTGAGTTAAAAATAAATTATGTCACTAAGAAGTACATAAGAAAAGAATGATTCCAATAATGGAAAAGGGCCCTAGTGGCAAAGGAATCCTGGTGACACTGTTGGGTAAAAATCAGAAGGTCATAAGTTCAAAATAATTAGTCTCTCCATATGAGAATGATTAGGCTATCTGCTCCTGTAAAGATTCCCAGACTCTGTATAGAAGAGGTTCTCAACCTGTGGATCATGACCCCTTCGGGGGCCGAACGACCCTTTCACAGGGGTCACCTAAAGCATCCTGCATATCAGATATTTACATTATGAGTCATAAAAGTAACAAAATTACAGTTATGAAATAGCAATGAAAATAATTTTATGGTTGGGGGTCAGCACAACATAAGGAACTGTATTATAGGGTCCTGACATTAGAAAGGTTGAGAACCACTGTTGTATCTGGCCTCTATGGGCTGTAATCAATTCGGAGGCAGGGAATTTGAGGTTTTTGGAAAAAGTATGTCATATCATGTTACAAAAACACTAACATAATCTGGAAAAATGTGCTTCACAATGTAGGGAATCATTGAAAAAAGGAAATGCTCATTGAGGTAGATTGATGTGTTTGTTGCAACAATGAGTTCAAACATAATAATTGTGAGGAAGGGGTGGAGTTGTGTCATTCTGTTGTACATAAAGTAGCACTATAAAGTGGAACCAAATTGATGGTAACCAACTGCAACAAATATATACATAGGTAGCTATGTATACATATACATGTGCACAAGTATACACACATATACTATTGCTGTTTGGTGCCAATGGAAAATAATGCCTTTTTGCAAATACTGATCTCTCCAGATGACATGTCTGAAGTATCTGAGGCAAAGTCCCGCTACCCTTGCTTCTAAGGACACTCAGGTTGTACTTCCTCCAAGACAGATCTCTTTGTTCTTCTGACAGTTTATTGCTTTAAAATAGTTTTTATGCAAACTATAGTTTTAATGCATTGATTCATCTGTAGTCTTTCTTTATTGAGAACATACAACTGCATCTATATTCTGTGTGTGCATACAAATATATATGTACGCTCTTGCACATATGTAATAAATACATAGCAGACATAGTCATGGGTAACTTCTAGACAAAATCAAACACTTCTGAGGATTAATACTCTGGGTTTCAAGACTTAGGATCATAAAGTCACATGGAAAAAACATCAATTGCATAGAGGTGTACTGGAATGTGGTCCAGAAAAGTGTCTGTAGGCAATGAATGAATTGGAGTGGAAATTATATGAACATAATCAAATACCATAAAGGTAAGAGCATCTATTGATTGATTACTATGTGTGCATGCTTCATTTCACTTTATACAACAAATCTGTGGGATTTCTGTGGTAATCATTTCTTGTAGGAAAATTGAGACCAGATTGGGCCCAAGGAATTAGAGATTAATGATGTCACAAATGTCCAGCTCTTCCAATAATCATATTCTGCTCCATCCTGCCACCATTTCAAGTCTTCCTTTGAGTATACCCCCTCACGTCTCTGGGTTCTGCAATTTGCTGCAAGTTCCCATAGGAATTCACAAAATGTTGAGGAAATGCATTACCTGGTGGTGGGGGTCGTCAGTTCCAAATCTGATGATCAGGCTGAAACAAGTCAAATGCTACGTCCAGGGCCAAAAGCCAAAAATGTTCAAATGCCACAACGGTCTTCTTTCTTCTACTAAAGTTCTGTCAAAAATAGAAGTAAGACTTCCTAGGTGAGATCAGCTGTGTTGGAATGGTAAGGTAGCACCAGTATGTATATTCCGTCCAAGGAAAAGAGAAGATTGTAGCTTAAGCACGCCCTTTACTATGGTGTAGTCTTAAAGCTATCCGCAAGGAAAGGCAAAGTGTGACTGAGTTCATACCCTCTACGAAGATGTAGTCTTAAAGATGCCCCCAACAAAACAAAGAATGTGTCTTGGTTTCCCCTTCTCCTAATGTCAGGTCTTCTATTCCCCCTAACCCTGTTCATTAGTGTCTTAGAGAATGCCTTCCAAAATAGGAATATAGTCACAGGTATGTGCAGTGAGAAATTATAGTACATCACTTAAAAATTCTCACTCAAAGGGCCATATTAATTGACAATAACTCAGGCCACTCCTGATTTTTCTAGCTATTAACTCATTCTTACTTTTAGCGAGAGAACATTATCCCCTTACTTTTAATTTATTTTAAACCATAAGCATAATGTCAGATTTTTCTCCAAGACATAATCTGTGTATTCATTCCCTTACTTTCAACTATTTTTTTCTTACATCCATTTGTTACCAATTTTATCCAAACTTTATCACTCTGGGAAAGAACATCAATTTCTGCTGCTGTGCCAAACCAGATTACTGGTAGAAAAACTCATCTAGCAAGTGCTTCTACCTCAGTCCCTTTCCATTCATTGTGAATTATCTTGATTTTGCCTACTAGCAAATATGGCACTATTGACAGTTAATCCCGGTTTTTCCAGATGAGAAGGTAAAAGGCATCAGAAGGGGCCTTTGCGAATTCTCATGTACAGGTTCAGGATAGAGTTATTGTCCTTTGCTGAGGAATCACTTGTACTTCTGGCACTTGAAACTGCATTGCTGGCCTTGGAACCACAGGATCTGGAAGAAAAAAAATTCAGAAACTGTATGGAAGATCTATACAGTGGCACTAGCTTCCTCTTTCATCCTTTTGAGAAGTGTAGGAATTTATCCATTGGGGATTTGCCCTCAAGCCTACTATTGAATGAGAGTCCACACTCATAATGGCAAAAATCCCATGCCCAGATGCCTTTATCTCCCCTTGCTTTGGGTAACAAATGCTTCTATCCTAATTTTCTATGAAACTGTTATTCTAAGGAGGGTATACTAAATGATATATACATCTGTTTCTTGGTCCACTTATTGGACCCTGTGAGCTATAAAAAATGTGCCCCTTGGTCAGAAGATATGCAACTTTGCTGGCACACACCGATATAGTATTTTTTATAGTTTTTGAGAGATATCTTCACTATCTATGTGTGTTACTGGATATAAAAAGTTAATTCCAAAGTGTCTATTCCTGTGATGATCCATCTGTAGACAACTGGTACCACTACTGTCACTGGTCCAATAATTGATTCTCTAGTTTTGTGCAGAGTTTCCCTGCCAGAGAATCTGTCCCATAGTCATCTGTAACTTCTTTCTTCCCTGTTGGCAGAGGAAAAAATCCTTATCAGCATACTGTGCTTCTGAGGGTACAAGAGAAATCCATCTAAATTCAGCCCATCATGGCATTGCTGTAGCAGTCACATATCCACTCATCTCATGGACCCACTTGGTGACCTCAAGGGGATGTCCACCACATCCACTGGATGATTCAATCATTTTCTGATTTGGGGAAGGTTTTCTTCTGATGAGCAGCCATATGTCCTACACTGATGACTCCTTTAAATTCCATGTGGTAGTTAGATATTGTGTCCACAAAATATTCTTGGCTAGGGCTTGAGTTCAACCTGTTAGTCAAGTGAAAGCTTGATGACATCTCCTTGTGTGTGTGTGTGTGTATCTTTATGTATAAGAGCAGGATGGAACAGAGGCAAGCCTTGTCTGTCACTCTGTATCTCTCCTTACTCCCAGTGGGACTTCACTGGGACTCTGTGTATGCTTCCATGGGTCCCCATGTGGACTGTCTAACCCTGAGAGCTGTCAGCGACCTGCCAGTAATCTTAGATAAAGGTGATTCATACTTGCTATTACCTTTCTGCTTCCTGATTCAACTTTTGGGATCATGAGCTTGCAGCTCCATAATTCTGGAGAGGGCCCTGGCTAGCATTGGACTTATGATCTTGAGTTGAATTGGACTTTGGTACCTTTTTGATGTAATGTTGCTTCTTGATATAAAGTTCTTTCTTGTGCATAGATGAGTATAATTTATTTGCCTCTGTAGGCAACACAGCTTAACATGCTCCAAAAATGCTTTCCAGAAGTCATTGATACACAGACGTGTTCCTTTAATAGTTCTGTTTTCCATTGTCCACCTGCCTGATCATAGTGCAGGCCTTTGACCACTGCCCATGAATCAGTAAAAATCCAAACATATGGACTGTTAACATTTTCCAATTCTTCCATCATGATTAGGACAAGAGCATGCAGTTTAGCCCATTGAGTTGCCCTGTCGTTGCATTCTTCAATACGTCTTTCCATCTGCTGGTCTTAATGCCCCAGCTTACCCGACCACAATTATCTCCATATAACCCCCTCCCAGGGGGATGGACAACAGAAACGCTGGTGAAGGAAGATATTGCTCAGTATAAGGCATGAAAAGGAATAATAATTTATAAATTATCAAGGGTTCACGAAGGAGGGATAGTGGGGGATGGAGGGAAAATGATTAGTTGATATTAAAGGCTCAAGTAGAAAGAAAATGTTTTGAGAATGATGATGGCATCAAATGTGCTAACGTGCTTGACATAATGGATGGGTATATGGATTTTAATAAGAGCTGTATGAGCTCCCAATAGAGTGATTTTTAAAAAAGATTACACTCAATAAATAGCAGAGCTGAATCAAACCGAGGCCAGAAAAAACATATGAACCAATATTATTAATATTACATGTAAATACTTTTTTTTCTGAAGATCATTCAAACATGTATATTGACAGGGAGTTGCCAGAAGTTCAGATCAAATTCAGAAGATGATGTGGAACAAGAAATATCATTCCTGATATCCGATGGATCTTAGTTGAAAGAAGACACTGTCAGAAAGATGCTAAATTGTGTTTTATTGGATATCAAAGGTATTTGGCAGTGTGAATCATAACAACTTATGGATAATCCTGAGAAAAATAGAAATTGAGGAACACTTCATTGTGCTCATGCAGAACTGGTACATGCATCAATCGGTAGCTGTATGAGTTGAAAGAGAGGTTATCGAGTAGTCTTTAATCAGGAAAGCAGTGTGACAGGGTTGTAACCTCTCCTCACCATACTTATACAATCTGTACGCTCAGAAAATTACCAGAGAAGTTGGATTATGTGAAGAATGTGGCACCAGGATTGGAGGAGAGCTTACTAACAACCTTCAGTTGGTAAATGGCATAACCTTGCTCGCTGAAAATGAGAAAGACTTGAAACAATTGCTGATGAAAGGCAAGGGTTGAAGCCTTCAGTGTGGATTACAACTCATACGCCCTGTGCTTAAGCCTGCTGCCGAATATTGAAACATGAATAGTGAAACATCACGATAAATGAAAAGTTTGAAGTTTTAAAGAATCCTGTTTTGAATCTACAATAAATACTCACAGAACCAGCGGTAAATTGATCAAAAATTGTATTGCATTGGGCTCATCTGCTGCACAAGACCTTTTTTTTTTAGTTTTTTTTAGTAGGCATCACTGCCCTCTAGTGGTGGGAGTAGGAGGCCCAGCCTTTGCTCCTCTGAACTGGAATTGAACCTCCATCACAGTGGGCCGCAGTCCATCGCACAGCCACTACGCCACCGGGGCTCAGCCCAAGACCTTTTTTAGAGTACCGAAAAGCAAGAACGTTACCTTGAGAAATAGGGTAATCCAGAACCAAGCCATGGTATTTTCAAGCACCTCATAGGCATGTGCGTTTGAATTGTGGTACTGGTGACTGGTGAAGAATATTGAAAGTACCATGGACTATCAAAAGGACAAACAGATCTATCTCAGAAGAAATATGGTCAGAGTGCTCCTTAGATGCAAGGCTGATGATGTCTTACATTTGTACTTTGGACATGTTTTCAAGAAAGGCTAGTCTCTGGAGGAGGACATCAGGCTTGGCAAATTAAAGGGTTAGC
Source organism: Nesogale talazaci (assembly GCA_004026705.1). Taxonomy (NCBI): domain Eukaryota; kingdom Metazoa; phylum Chordata; class Mammalia; order Afrosoricida; family Tenrecidae; genus Nesogale; species Nesogale talazaci. Next base: position 18,418 of record PVJH01002701.1, on the reverse strand, counting down.
AAAAATTGAAAAAGACCCTCAATGAGAGATTGACCCAAGGGCTGCAGCAACAGACTGAAGCATAGGAACAATTGTGTGGGTGGAGAGAGATCTGGCAGTGGTTGTTTTTTCGGCTGTGCACAGGGTCTCTATAGGTTGGAACTACCTTGATGGCATCTAACAACAATAGTAAGTTGATGATTGAAACAATGATGTCTTGAAACAATCACAATCGATACCCATTAACAGGCAAGTAATTGCATTCCTAATAGTATTTATCATGTTTCAGCTTCTGGAAGCTTCCTAATACAGAATCCCAATGATCATTGAAACTCAGTGTTCTCATGCTTTGGCCAAAAGCTCCAGTCTATGGAGCAACATATGACAGACACCTCCTAAAATCATGTGTGAATGTGGAGCAGAAAGACTTAAAGGCAAGGAGAACAAGGCTGATTTCTGTACCTCACCTATTGTCTGCAGACTAGGAACCTATTAAAATGCAGTTTTCTTCTCAGTAATTTTATGGGTGAGAGCTCGTGATGTTCCAAGTGTAGAATTACAAAATCCATACAGAACAAGCACATACTAGACCTTCTGCTTAGAACAGAAAGTTGATATTGACCCTAACCTGTTCTTTGTTGCTTATTGTATGTCATGAATGGTTCTTGCACAAGTTATTCCAAAAATTTCACCGTTTGAAAAGGGACCTTGCTTTTTCTCAATTTATTAACCAGTCTATATTTGTCATGTGAGTCACCAGAGTTTTCAAATCGGTCCTGTCCTGTCCTTCTGTGTCTTATATTAAAATATCATCAACGTAAAATATCACTACACTTGAAGTCTCTTCTAACCAAACTATTACAGAAAGATAGAACAGTTAAGTAATCCTGAACCAAGGTGGCAAAAGTACATACTGATCCTTCCCAGGTGAAAGCCAAATGGTTGCTGACTCTTTTTGGAGATTGGGATAGAAAAAAAATGCAATTGCTAAATCAACCACTAAGTATCAGTCTCCTTTAATTTGCAGAATTTTTTGCCCTGTCTATACCATATCTGGAACGGCTGAATTCACAAGTGGAATTATTGTACTGATGCCTGGATCATCTACTATTAATATTTATTAGCCATCTTCCTTGTTACAGATTATACAGGACTGTTATACAAAGAATTTGTTGTCACCAAAATCCAGCTTCTAGCAGTTATTAATCAAAGCAGCAATCTCCTCTCATCTATCAAGTATCCTATATTGTTTCAGATTAACAACATGAGGAGGTTCAGGCAATTGCAAATGTAATTATAATGGTTCACATTTTGTATTTCCCATCAATACAGATCTAAGAGTAGATATACATGCTTTTAATTTTATAATATCATAGAGAGAATATTCCCCAATTCTTTATATTATCCATACCAATAAAGCATTCAGGTAAGAGAAAGGCAACAACTTCATAAAAGGCATGTCTATTTATTTACTTTAACATTTTATTGGCATATAGTTAATATATTATACAATTCAATAGTTCAATCATATTAAGAAAGTTTTGAAGTCATCAAAACCAATTTCAGAACATTTTCTTCTATCTTGTGTTCATTGTTATTCTTTCTATTTCCCCCCAGTATTCACTATCATATCCCCATGAAGCCATTGATCCAGTAACTGTATCTATCCTGGATTTCATATACAGAGAAACATATAAAACAACGATTCCTTCCTCAAAAACAACAATTACATGGTGATACAGATAAAACTCTCAATTAAAAAAATCTGTTTAAATCTCATAATTCTCATTTAAGTTTTCACCGTAGTCTTCTCAATTATGGCATCTCCATATCTCCATATCTCCCAATTATAATTTTAGCCTTCTTCAATATTTTATTGGCAGGTTGTGGGATTACTGTATTTTTGACTCCTTTGTCTAAGAGCCCAAGAAATACTCCTACCCACTCCGAGGCCATTTTAAACCATATGTCTACATTTGGCCTTTTGTCCCTTTCTGCGGGTTGGAACAGAGGACCCTAGCACCTTCATCAATCTTCATATTTATCAACTAGTTGAATCTCTGCTTCACATGGTCTCAGGTGAAAATTTCCATCATTAAATAACTCTCAGCTGAGGTGTATAAAACAGACCAGTTTAGGCCACCTTAACTTTAGAAGACCAGCAAGAATTTTTATTGGCTCACTCAACTGCTTGTAGTGTTGTATTATAATCTTTGCATCAACTCTATCCATGTCTTCTTTATCTGTCCCTTCTTTTAATAGTCATTTAAAATTTATTTCCTACCGGGGTAAGTCATTTTCCAGTTTTCCCTTTCTAATCTCTTATTGATTGCTCTTATGGTTTTCATATCTCTAAAACCCATGTAAGGATACTGCATTAACAAATCTGTCATGGTTTAATAGTAGTGTTGATAGGTATGTTTGTTGTGCCAACATGGCCAAAGAAGATAGGTAGGTTTGTTGTGACAACATGATCAATGAAACATGAGATCAATTGAAGGACAGAGATATAAATGGCTCTGTAATCCTCACCTTGCTCTCTTGCTCTTGGATCTTCAGACCAGCCAGCTGCCTTGTTTGTTCTGTACCTCAATTTGCAAGTTACACTACCCGTGGGACACTTAATCTGTGGACTCTGTTGCTGTGAGTTGAGGTCCCTTCAAGTCCTGCTTCGCCATGCTCCTGGAATATACATCTCTTGAGCTGGGGACTTGTGTTAGTCTGGATAGACTAGAGAAACAAATTCAGACATGCATATGGATATAAAGATAAGGTTTTTTTTTTTTTTGCATCATTGCCCTCTGGTGGGAGTGAGAGGCCCAGCCTTGCTCCTGGAGAGTTGCTGTTGGATTTGAACCACCAAGCCAGTGGGCTGGAGTTCTGCACTCAACCACTACACCACTGGGGCTCAGCAAGGGTAAGTTTTATATACAAGAGGAATGGAACATTAAGAAAGCATCCCAACCAAGTCCAGTTCAAAGTCACAAATCCAATATTAGCCCATAATACCAGTGTATAAAGTCTCCTTTCGACTCATGAAGTCGCAGGCCAGTGGGTGCAGAGTCCTGGCGCTGGCAGGAGTCTCCCCATGGCTCCTCATTTCCAGGGTTCAGGGTCTATCAACAGCATCCAGTGGTGGAAGAAGCAACACAGTGCTGGCAGAGGTCTCCACATGACTTCTCCAGCCTCAGAGGTCTGGTTCCATCAGGGTAAGGCCATGTAGCTTTATAGATTACTTAGTTGTTTGTTTCTTATGTATATATCTTTCTATATATATATCTATATCCATATCTGTATCTATCATCTATCTATCTCATCTATAATAATTAGTGTCCTGATTTTGTTTCTCCAGAGAAGCCTGTCTTAACACAGTAGTAGAGTTATATGGGGTGTCCATGCAAAAAGGTCTACAGTAATTACCATATCAGCCATGAGCTGTGTAAGGGACATACTCATTCCATTGCTATCACAATCATCTTAAAGCCTTTCTAGCATTGCTTCTATAAGGAGCACATTACCTGCTTCTCCCGGAGGGTTCCAGTGAGTACTTAAAAGAGAGAGAGGGGAAATTTCCCCTCTAATAGTAAACAGGTCTCACCACAAATTTTATCTAGTCCACCAGCCTGATTGCCATCCCTGGGTAAACCTTCCTCATGACTGGATCTGGTATTACTATTGATGACCATAGTGAGCTGTGGGTCTTGCATCAACCAAATGGTATGTCTAAGGGGGAGCCAATAATAATGATGACACTGTAGCCCCATTCAAGGGGAATCAATAACAGAATAGTACATGAATGGGAACATGGGATAGCATAATATATGGCTATATATGCATATATTTGTATATGTATATATTCATATATGTTAAGGAGGGAGTAGGGTGTGGGAGGGAGGGAATATAAGGGGCTGATATAAAAAAGATCAAGAAGAAAGAAAATGTTTTGAAAATGATGCTGGCAACAATTGTACAATAATGATTGATCTACTTAAATATAGATTGTTATAATATCTGTAAGAGCTACCAGTAAAATGATTTTTTAAAAAGAAAGAAAATAAATTTTGCTTCATTGTAGGCACCTAGCAATAATGACAACATAAAGTTGGTATATGTGGCAAATTGTGGGGAGGATGATGAGGGATGAGGAGGGGAGAGGAAGGGCAGTGGTCTTGGAGGGGCTTCGTGGGGATTGCCTGCCTAGGTTATGGAAGGCCTCACCATTGATTAAGCCTTTTGCTCCCACTGCCATTTCATCTTTGAAATTTGCTTTACACCACACACCAAGAGGATGGACGGGCTGTGGATGGTCAGATAGCCCTTGTCTGCTGCCACTCATCCCCAGCCACAACAAACATGAAGCGGACAGAAGTGGCGTCAGTAGCAAGCGTGGAGGAAGATGGTGGCATGGCTGACAGCCTGGGTGGTGGAGTGTAGCACGGGGTATGTAAAACTAAAATACACTGGAAACACAGAACCGCAGTTTATGACCCCTTCTTGTATTGCCCTTAAGGAGTCACCAAAAGTGTGTGACCAAACACAAAGGAGAATGATGAAAGTTGCTGAAGACCTAGATACCTTCATTGGTAATGAAGCAATAGAAAAGGCTTCTTAAGTGTCAAATCCGCCATGGTACAGTTGAAGATTGAGACTTGATAGAAAAGTTTCTGGAGCAAGTGGTCTTTAAATACTTGAGGATAGATCTTAGGACCATTTATTTTCTTTTGATGGAAACTCCACCAAACAGGAAATATGAAGTGGTACCCCCCCAAATTGGATAAAGCTCCTCTGGGCAGAGCTTTCATAGTATGCATTTTTCCCCCTAGGCAAGCATTGAGCGACACACTCTGAGTTAGTGCACCCAGTGTTGTCACCTTGGCAGGTTCTGTCCCAGTGAATTTTGTCTTAAAAGTAGTTTCACTCCAATATTTTTTTTTTGTGATGGCCAATTAAAGAGAAGAGCGTGAAGTTGTGAAATTTTGTTTCCTGCTCTAGAAAAATGCCACACTTGTGAAGTTGAACACGGGATACAGGGAGAGTACTATGGGGAAATCTCAAGTGTGTGAGTGGTTTTCTCATTTCATAAAAGTTAAAACGTCTATTGACGACAAACCCTCTTCTTGATGTCCATCACCTTTCCTAATGGATGAAAATGTTGATGCATAGTGCATTTGGAGTTCCATCCACCAGCTCAAATTGTAAATCAAACTCTCTATTTAGAAGTTCTAAAAAGATTGTTGTGTCATAGTGTGGCACGAAAAAAGGCCTCATTTGTGGCAAAAAAAGGAATTGGTTTTGCCAACGTTACAATGAACCTGCTCACAGAACCATCTAAATATGCCAGTTTTGGACAAAAATATCATGTCTCTCTTGCACCACACACCTGACTCACTTGACTTTGTGCAACTTCTTTTTGTTTTTGTGAATGAAGAAGGAGAGAAATTTGATGATATAGAGGTGGTGAGGAAAAAATCGAGGGAAGTGCTGTCAGCCATTCAAACAGATGAGCTTGAAAAATGTTTCCAAGAATGGAACCACAGATTTGAAGATTGTATTAAGTTCAATGAAGATTATTTTGGAGGTGATAAAGTTGTCTTGCAAAAATATTTAAATACATAGCTTTGAAATTTTTTCTGTTTTTCTTTTTGTGTATGTACTCCCTCCTAGACTGCTGAAATAATGTTTGATTCATTCAATGTGCCAGGCTTCTACATTGATGTGCAACATGTTCTTACTTAGCTGCATCCTGGACCTCTAGACATGTGGGAGAAAGAACGCTGACTGGCATGGTAATTAAGAGTGGAAATGGTATCATTCATGTCACTCCTGTGCTGGAAGAATACGTGATTGAGAGTGGTATTAAGCATATTCCAATGGCAGAACTAGTAGGACTACCCAAAGAACTATCCATGGAAACTACTTTGGCAGAAAAGGTATACTAGAGTTAACTCTACCCAGATGTAGTAAAATAATTCAACAATTATGACAGATGGATCAGAGTGGATTCAACAATATACTGGAATCAATGCTGTCTCAAAGAAATAACTTTATATTTATGTTTGTTATGAAAGATTCTTGGGACCAGATTTTTTTTTGTTTAGAGTTTCCTAAAATCAAGATTTCACACAACTTATCTTGGAAGTTGTAGATGAAGTAATTCAAAATTATCCTATTGATGCCATATGTACGCTCTACAAGAATATTGTCCTCTCTAAAGTTTCAACAATGCCCAGGGACTTTGGACATCAGTAGTAAAGAGATTTGAAAATAAATGTAGGTGCCAGACTGAAATTAAATGAAAAATTGATTGGTGGTTGATTGGAGCTAAATCCTACAGATGCACAAGTCAGAATACATCACATGCAGTGATAAGCAGTTTGATTTGAAGAGTCAATGCTGGCATCCAGATTGAGGTCTATCAAGTATGCCAAACAAGAAAGAATTATGAAGAAATACTGCCTAGCATTTGTCATCACGTTCATTTTTTAGAATCGTGCCTTAAAATTGGGGTTCATTAGCAATTTGACTTCTTATTGTATACTATGCAAATAATTGTGAACTTTTAATATATTTCATTTTGATAATGATCTCCATGTGATATTTTCATTTAAAATTTGATGGGGATGGGCTGTTTGTTTGTTTGCTTAGTGCCAGTCCCTGACATATCATGGAAGGCTATTATTTTTTTGCATTTGAAAATATCTACATCATGAAAAAAAGTGATGAAAATAAACTGAAAAGTAAGATGTGCTATACATAAACTAAATATACACTAAATATTTACCAAGAAATGGTAAATTCAAATATTTAAGCATCACATCAGGTTTTTTAGCTTCACTTTCCTAATGTTGATGATTTTATTCTAAAGGTATCAATATTATTTAATATAATTTCAATACTGGATAGTACATTATAGTTTGGGGCAGTTACATATTCTACTGTCAATTTGAGGAAGGAGTGGAGTCTTCCTGTCAGTCAGGTCGCAGCTTGACGACCTAACTCATTTGAAAGGACTGCAGAGATAAGTAGCTCACTGGAGGCCAGACACATTCTTTCTCTGTGTTTCATATTTCTGATGACAAGCCACACCAAGCTTTGCTAATGGAACCAGAATCCTGGAACTAGAGGACCCATGTAGAGACCCACACCACTGCTGAGATGCTTCCACCACCACTGGATCCACAAGACTTTCCACCCTCTGACCTGTGATTTTCCTGCATCTAGTGTCATTGTATGAGTAACATGAGTGTGAAGAGGAATTTATAGACAGGTATCAGACATAAGGGCTATTATCAGACTTATGGGCTTAATATGGACTGAACTGGGATATTTCCTCCATATACACATTCTCTTATATAAAGTACTTTCTTTTTGTTTGTTTGTTTGTTTTGTTTTTTTAGGGGGCCTCATTGCCATCTCGTGGTCATGGGACCTACCCAGCCTTGCTCCTATAGAGCCGCTGCTGGATCTGAACCACCAAGCCCGTGGGACACAGTCCTGCACTCAACCACTATGCTACCGGGGCTCAGCCCATAAAGTACTTTCTTATACACATATGAGTGTTTATGAATTTGTTTCTCTAGTCAACCCAGACTAACACACAGTTTGACTGTGTTGAAAGATTTTTATTATTTCCTGTTTTATTTTGTATTTGGGGAAGCATATTTCAAAATCAGAGGGTCCCAACACTATTTTAACTTTATCTCACATTATACTTTTGTAATAAGTTTTGACATCCAAATGGTTGGTTCTTAGTAAGTGATCATAGATTATCTTTTTGAGTGTATAAGTAAGTGATTAAATCAATGCATTCATGAATAAATCATTGTAGGTAAGGTCATATGATAAACTGAAGTGCTATTTTCAGAAATGATTATTTGGAAAAGATTTTAAACTTACAAAGGTGGTACTGAAATGAGGCAAAGGGAATGTTTATATTTCAATATGAGTGTGAGGTATGTAAGTATAAATTTAACACATGTACAAGTTTCACAAAAATTAAAGAATATTTTTCATATTTGTGTTAAACAACCACTAGAAATATTATTGCTTGTTTTTTTTACTTCTTCAGAATACAATTTTCTTTACCCCCATTCTTTTAACTGAATGAAATAATTGGTTATGTATACAGACTTTAGTGTCAGAGACATCTGATTTCAAATCCTAGTACTGAGGCTTATTAGTTGTGTAATCTAGGACAATTTAGCCAAAACATTTGCTGAAAAATTCCATTATCTTTTAATTCAATTGTTCATGATTTTTTTGCTCCAACCTCATATAAACTTCATGAGTTTCTGTTCCTGCATGTGCAAATTAAAGAGAAGATTAACAATTGAGTTATAGTCAATTAAATATGACCATTTTAACCACAATTTTGGATTTTATGCTTCTGTGGCTACTATCATCCTATTTGGAGAGCATTCTTTACTATACTACTGGACAGGATGGGGCTTGAGGGATGAGTTTAATTTTAGATCCCTTGCTATTCCCTTGTTCCTGTCTCCCTGACCTTATTGACTCATTGCTCCCCTCTGCACCCCTCCTCCTCTTCTATGCCTCTTCAGAAATATTGGTTCTGTTGCTATCTCCTTGACATGGCTTACCCTGCCTAATATATATATATATATATATATATATATATATATATATATATGAAGAGAGAGAGAGAAGAGAGTAGAGAGAGAGAAGAGACAGAGAATGAGAATACAAATAGTTCCATGTCTAACTGTTGTCTGGACACAGAGTAGATGAGTATCCCTCTGCTATAGGTCATAGGTCCAATCTCCTTTTTTTTTCAGGGTTCCATAACCCAGGACCTTTGTACCAAACAAAATTTCAACCCTTTTAGTTCTCAACATTCATGTCTGAGGGACAAGCATTCTACAAGACCCCATTGCTCTCCCTGTAGTCAAAGATGAAGCAGCCATGTACCTCACCACCCAATCAATTGCATCTTAGACTTTTTGGTGTGGTCCTCTTGTGACTATCACACACCTAGTTCTGATGAGGTAGCAAGTGCTCCCCTCACTCCCAGTGGGGTAATTAATGTACAATCGGAATCCTTGAGGGATTTTGTTCCAATTGCTGGTCTGGTCTATTTCCTTCCCCTCTTGGTTTGTCCATGGCTCTTCTACTCATAGCTGTATAATTGTCATTAAATGATTGGGTGTGATTAGTCAAACAGGTTGTGTGCAACTCCTCTTTCATGAACCATCTTATAAACAGCAGTATAGAAGAGACAAATCCCATAGCATATTCAAGAGCTGAATTGGGGGAGGCTACCAATGCCAGATGTATTGGAGACTTTGTCATAAGACTAAGAGGAGGTGCAACAATACTTCTGGGTACTAGCTCTTTATTTGGACTGAAACTATGGAACAGTGTTACAAATGAGCTGCCTTCCTGACCCATGCAGACCAAGGTCATGGGACCATGTGGCTGAGAGACTGAAGACCAGAGAGGGAGAATCTGCATTCTTACTGTTTGCTAATCCTAACTTGTAGCAACCTATTGACATCCCTAATATACTCCCTTCAATGTTAGTATTGTCTGTGAGTTCTGTGTGGTCACTGTAACCAATTCATTATCAGCATAGATGAAGTATGTAGGAGGAAGGACTGGTGTCAGACTAGGTAACAAAAGGCATGTCTGACTCTTGCCTCACGGGAAAAGGAATCCAGGGTAGGTTAGATAAGGTCCGCTGTTACCATTCACTACAATCCCCACTTGGATGAAGCTTCTAGTGAGTCCTCTCTGAGCATTGACCAGGGATGTGAATAACCTCACTATCAGGCAGAGTGTGCTGGAAAGTAGACTAATGAAGATGCAGTGAAGTTAAAATTTAATACCTCATCATTTGTTCTTCTTTGACCCAACTTAAATCTATTCTAGTTGTTGCTATTTTTCGTGTTTTCAACTGAGGATTTTCTGTTTTGTTATTGTTACCGCTTTTTTTCAATGTTTTTTTTCTATAAGGAATCCAGGACAGATATATTTCTAGAGACAGTAACAGGATTAACAGTTCCTTGGGGGTGGTGAGGTTGTGGAGAAAACAAGGAACTAATAATGAGTACAAGAAAGATGAAAATGTTCTAAAATTGATTGTAGTTACAACACTTTAATACATATAAATACTAAACTATGCTATATGAATTATTTATTTTTCTTTCTTTTATTGGGAGCTCTTACATCTCTCATCACAGTCCATACCTTCATCCAGTGTGTCAAGCACATGTGTACATATGTTGCCAACATCATTATCAAAGAATTCTATTCCCATTTGAGTGCCTGATATCAGCTCCCTGTATCTTCCTCCTCCCTCCCCCAACCAGCTGCCCTCCCTCATGATAAGTATCATTTTCATATCTTACATATCTTTCATATCTTACATATCTTTCATATCTTACATCACCCACTTTTCTGTTGTTCGTCTCCCTGGGAGGCAGTTACAGATTGATCCTTTTGATAGATTCTCCCATTCTACCCTACACTCTCCTAATCCTCCTGGTATCTCTACTCTCATTGTTGGCCCTGTGGAATTTACCCCGAATTTCCTGTGTTTTCGGCTCTTATTGGTAGCAGTGTGCATGATCTGGTGTAATCTGATTTGCAAGCTTGAATTTAGGTCACGATAGTGGGTGAAAGTAAACCCCAAAGAACTAGAAGAAAGTTGTGTGTTTCATCGGTGCCATACTGAACACTCATACTGATTGGCTCATCTCTGCTGTGTGACCCCATTGTGAGGGGATATCCAATAGTCTACAGATGGACATTGGATTTCCAGTCCATGCCCCCCAACCCCATTCACAATGGATATGATTTTGCTCTGGGTCTTAGATGCCTGATACTTGAACTCATCAACACCTCATGAACAAACAGGCAGGTTTGCTTCCTCCATGTGAGTTTTGTTGCTTTTCAGCTAGATGACCATTTTTAATCTGCAAACTTTTAAGACCCCAGATACTGATAAATGAATTATTTATCAATAAAACTGCTAATGCATTTTTAAGAGTGACAGGAGAATCCACAGAGTAGCAGAAATGTTTGACAACAGCACTGTGAGCAAGGTTATAATCTCTAAAATCTACAGTCAAATGGAACACCTGAATAAGAAAAAGATTCATGATCTAATTAAAAAGTGAACAAAGGATATAAACAGACATTCACCAAAGATGACATCCAAATTTCCAACAAACATGAAGAAATGCTCATGATCATTTGTTATATGAAAGATGCTTATCAAAACAATGATGACATACCACCTTACACCAATCAATTAAAAAGCAACAGATAATAACAGATGTGGTGAGACGAGAATACACTTACACTCATGTTGGAGCTGTAAATGTTTATACAACCACTGTGGATACTCAATGGGAAGAAGGACAAGGGAGTCAAGATGAACATTAACAGGTATTAACTTGCTAGAACATTGACAAGTATTAACTTGAATGACTGCAGAGGATAGCAATACATAAGAGAGAGATGATAAATGACAGAGAATGATAGAGTACACAATTGAATGGGTCAATAAATTGTTTAAACTGTAAAATACAAAATTGATTATCTTAAATGTAAAATTCCCAGCTAGTTCACAATTTGAATTGTGTTAAAAAAAGAAAATGGCAAGCATTGGTGAGGATATAGAGCAATGGACTGATATCTATTTTTATTGGGATTGCAAAATTGTGTTGCAAAAATATTTTGGTGGTTTCTCAAAAAGCAAAACAGAATTACCATATGACCCCAAGCTTCCATTCTTACATATACAAAAAAAGGAATGAAAAGTTGGGATTCAAACAGATCCTTGTATACCCATGGTCATCACAGCACAACTCACAATAGTCAAATGATAGAAACAGCCTAAGTGTCCATCAGCAAATGATTGTATAAACACAGTTTGGAACACAATGGTACATTTCATTCCTGATACCACTTATTGCCATTAAATAGACTATAACTCTTTACAAGAATGGAAAGTTTTATTTTTACAGCAATAGAAAATTACTAGACATACATAGAAATGAAGTCATAATACATGCTACCCCATGAAGAAGGCTTAAAAAACATGCTGTGTGAAATATGTCAATTATAAAAGGACAAAGGTTACATGGTAATATTTATATGAAATATGTAGAATAGAATAGGTTAATGCATAGCCACAAGTAGCCACAAATATTATCAGTGGCTACCAGCAGTACCAAAATCAAACCAAACACACTGCCATGGAGTCTACTCAGATGCATAGCAACCCTATAGGGCATAGCAGATCCGCCGCTGGGGGGTTCTGAGACTGTATCTCTTTAACAATGTCTCATCTTTCTCCCCAGATTTGTTGGCAGTTTGAAATTACTGATTTTGCAATCCAATGTGTAACCCATACTACTACCTGAGCCCCTAGCAGGGTGATCAGGAAGGATATGGGAGAATTATTCCTTAAAGGGCACTGAGTTTTGGTTTACAGTGGTGCAACTTATTTAAAACACATAGTAATTATGGCTATATGGCATGAAAAACGTAATTAATGTCACTAAATTATACATGTGATGGTCATGTATTTATGATGTAAATTTATGATTGGGTTCTAGGGGTGGAGTCTGGCCTGTAAATCTGGAAATAGACAATAAGTAGCCAATGAGGTCTCTGTGTGGGCATGGTTTTCTTCTGAGAATTCTGGGAAGTCTCATGGTATTTCCCAATTGAAGAAGAGACACTTGACTCTCAGTCTCCGGGAGGACAAACCACTGATAAGACAAGATGGCAGTGTCCGAGGAACTGGAGGAGCCAGAGGAGGAGCCATACAGCCTTACCCTGATGGGACCAGACCTCTGAAGCTGGAGAAGTCATGTGGAAACCCTGCCAGTGCTGAGTTGCTTCTACCACCACTGGATGCTGTTGATAAACCTTGAGCCCTGGAAGCGAGGAGCTATGGGAAGATCCCTGCCAGTGCTGGGATGCTTCGACTGCATGTGCTTTGTGAGTCAAAGGGAGACTGTATAGACTGGTATTGGACATATGGGCTAATGTTGGATTTATATCCTTGGACTGGACTGGGTTGGGATGGTTTCTCAATGTTCCTTTCCTCTTGTATATAAACCTTTCCCTTATATCCTTATGGGTGTCTATGAATTGGTCTCTCTAGTCTACCTGGACTAACATAGTACATAAGTGCAAAAATAGTAAACTGGAAGATATTTTTTTGCCTTTTTAAGCAAAAAATTGTGTCACATTATTTTTATTAAATCATAGAAAACTCATTCATATATATATATATATATATGTATATATTTGCTTCAGGGAAACTGGAATATTAAACAGCTCAGTAACAAAACACTTGATAGATACATCTCATTTCAAGCAAAGATAAGTATAAAGATGCTACATTTATTTAACAAACAAAAAGTTAATTGAAATAATTGACCATTAGTCACTGTCTTTTAAAATGTTTATGCCAGAGAGTCAAGCTCTCTTCCAACCCCCAACTTTTTCTGGAATGTTTTCATGAATTTAAGTCAGCCATAAATTTAAAAGGTAGTGGATTTGAATGCTGAACACAAAACTCTATTTCTTTTTACCAGGCAGGTCCTTAGATCTGCTTCAAGGGCTGAGGCTGTTTCACAGGACTGACGGTGATCCTTTCTTGACAGCAGTGGGGGTAGGCCGCCACACATCTGCCCACACTCAACATCAACACAAATTAAATAGTATCAAAAGTCTCTTTAAATTAAATTGGAGACATCTATTGTTGAAATGTATCAAATGTGCTTCCCCTAGCTCTTGAATATGCTTACAGATTACAATTTAACAAGGATCATATCCAAGACTAACCGGCTTCCTCTGAGTACTCCCTGGAGTAGCATGAGACCTGTTCAAAACGGGAAAAAGGCAAAGTGATTCCCCACTCCAAATGGAGGAATGGTCTCAAATGTCGTTTCCCCCCTTAAGTCAAACCTGTGTCTATCCTCATGAAAGAAGAAACAGAAAGTAGGTTCCTTGGGGTTGGTTTCTCACTCTTCCGTAGACTTCCTGTGTACCACAAATTTGATGGTTAATACTGCCAGCTTCCCTTTCCCTCCAGGTCCTGGACCTCTCAAACGCTGATCTGCAGACCTAGTGCCTGCCCCAGGAATCATGTAAACAAATATGGGAAGAACTGAGTTTCTGAAAGTTTTCTTTTTGTTAGTGGGGTGAGGGAAAATTAAAAAAGACAACAAAATAACCTCTGGGGCTAGCAAAAATAATACTTGGAAGGGCTGCCTCTGAATGCCAACTTCCTACAAGGCTCTCCTTTCACTCAACCTTGTGTGGAAAACTCAGATCGAATCAAACGTTTTTAGCGCGGCTTGCCCAGATGATGCGGAACAAAGTGACTGGACACTGGTCTCTCCCACCTTCTTCCTGAACAGCAATGACTCTGCCTCCCAGCACCCTGGGCCTCCCCCACCCCTGCTTACTGGAGGTGGCTTGGAGAGGCGGCCAGGCTTTTGTGCAGGTTGGGATTCTGACTGTGTTGGTTTCGACTGCTGGCATATGGTATTGCATGGTGTTGCAGCCAGGCACTTTGAACTTGTGGAGCTGGCAGAGGTGTATGGCTTTGTAGTGCGCCCGGAAGGTCCCCTTGTTGTTGTATGTCTTTTGGCAGAGAAGGCATGTGATGGACAACTCTGAAGGCAGGCTGGCCAGGCTCTGGTCAGCCTTCTCCATCAGGACGCAGATGGGGTGGCCATCCTCCCCAGGGCCCAGGCCAGACCCATCACTGTCCTTCAGCAGCATGCCACCTTCCTTGTTGGCCCCGTCGAAATCCCAAGAGGAAGGGCTGCTGCTCTCTGACTTCATGCTCCAGGTAGCGCTCAAATTCAGGATGGTGCCCTCGTTTGGGGGGCCAGAGCTGGAGCTGTTGAGGCCAGCACTGGGCACTTGGGTCATTGGGTAAACCACACTGCCCATCCGACTTGTTACCTTGAAGATGAGAGCTATCTGGGAGGCTTGCCATGTGAAAGCCACGTCCTGATAGGTTCCCTCGCCAAATCTTCCAGAAGGTAGGCTGCATGGAAATGCTCTTGGCTGCTCTCCAACGCTTCTTGGGTCAAAATTTTCTGGTGGTCGTTTGGGTTTGAACGGTGGCGGTCTCAGCTCCTGTGGGTGGCGTTGTGATCTTCGACCATGCACGGTGTGCTTCCTTGCTGTGTATGTGCTTGTGGTGCATTTTCACACTGCCAGCATTTGTAAAGGGCTGCTGGCACTGTAAACGACTGTCTTTCTCCTGCCTCGGGCTCTTGAGGGTCTTCAAAACAAGGAAAAGGTATTCCCCAGAGAGTGCACTGAAGAGGCCTCTGGGCCAGCAGCCGCTACTGCAGCTTAATGTAGTCCGGAAAGAGCCCGAGGGGCTCCAGGCCTGTGGGAGGAGGGACCCAGGCTCACAGCCACTGTCCTTGACCTCTTTTGGCTCCACAGCTACCACCGGCTTCCGCTCAGACTCCTCCAGATTGTACATGGCCTGCTCTGGAGATTGGAAGATGATCCCCCTGGACTTGATCATCGATTTGAAGTGGGGGACCCCTCTCCATCAGTGAGAGGCTTTCCCACGTAGCTGGAGGGCAGGTGCTGTTCCCCAGGCACCTGGTCAGACTGAGGGCTGCAGGCCTCTGACTCGTCCTCACAGACCACCCTAAGGGGGGCATCTTCGTCTGAGCTGAAGACGGTGTGCCTCTTCTTGTTGGCAATGTCCATAGCTACCTTCTCTCTTTTGATGGGCATACTGGACTTGCAGGACGTCTTCTTGGGAAGAGCCTCAAATGGATTTCATTGGGAAATAGCTGTTCCAGGATCAAAGAGGACATCAGTAGGAGCAATGGCAGCATCCCAGACGTGTTGGCCGGCTCAACTGGCGTGGCTGGGCTGCGGTAGAAAGGCAGGACCGACTGGACTGTTTTTAGATTGGGAAACAGCATGTTGTGGCTGAGGCTCGAGAAGGCTAGCTGGCCTTTGGAGTCCTCTCCTGTAGCAGCTTAGCCAGGCAGACGCCTGCCATCGGGGGCATCCCAGGGAAGCAGGGGCACTTGTAGCTCTCCATGTGGGCCAGGTTCAGGCTGTGGCACAGGTCTTTGGCTAGGTTGTTCTGGTTCATGGGCATGTGCAGCCGGGGATTGGGATTGGTGCTGTGGCAGTTCCAGTTCCTTGGGGACCTGAACACCATGTCACATCCTTCGATAGTGCCCTTGTGCTTGATCTTCAGAGGCATGGCGTTAGAGTGGATCCTTAAGGTGCCTTTGTTGTAGAAGGGTTTCTTGCTGGCCATGCAGAACACAGACCCATCTTGTTGCCCAGGGTGCTCCTCTCTGGATTCACCTTGGCCTTTGGGGGCAACCATATTCTCTCCAGTTTAGTGGCGATGTTGTATGAGCTGGAGTCACTTAAATGGGTGCTGTCTTCCTTCTGAGTGACAGTTTTGGGACAGTTCAAGCACTGCTCTTTTTCAATGTGAAAGGGACTGAAGGTGGAAGTCAAGAAGCTGATATGGGGGAAGGGTTCATGGGGTGGCTGCTTGGAGTCCTGACTCTGATGCTGGCTCTGCTCTGGCAGAAGCTGCTCAGGCAGTGAGTCTGTCAGCACAGGAGGCAGGGGGTTTAAAACTGGAAGTACCTCATGAAAGCCAGGTTGTGGAGGAGGTTCTCGAAGGGATGCGTGTTGCTGGGGCAACCCTTGTCCCCAGCTGTGGAGATGTTGTAGTGCCTGTGACCACAGCTCTCGAGGAAAACCCGGATGGCCACGTCAGCTGTGGATGGTGGTAGGATAATGGCCTGCTCGTCCTTCTCCTCAACTGCCTTGAGCCCCACTATGGATGTGGTCTCCCCGAAACCGAGAAGCTATTGCATGGTGGTTGCTTCCTCTTCGCTGATCGTGATGCTCCAGTGGTCCCAAACCTTTCCTGATGTATCCTGCAGCATGGATCTATGGAGGTAATCCTGAAGGGCCCAGTGCAAGGCAGGGAGGATATGAAGAACCTCATCCTGCTTTGGTACATGGAAGAGCCTCTCAAGGAGGACGTTCGGGCGAACAGGGATGGTGTGGCTCCCTAGAGCCTAAGGCCACTAATATCCAATACCACATTGGACTGGCAATCTCCACCTGGCTCGCAGGATACACAGGGGGAAACCTCAGCTTACGCAGGGCATGAGCCACCCAACCGTGTCGCTCTGCTCACACTGCTGGTGATTGATTTTCCCTGCTTTGAAACTGCGGCCACTGCAGTTCAGAGGATAGCCCAAAGCCTCAGCCATCCTGCAGTCGCTGCTACCGGTGCATTCCCCACGCCGCAGCCACTGCATCGCTCATGCCACCAGGACCCAGCAAAGTGGGCAGTACCCGGGAATGTGGGCCACACCATGCGTTGGCTGCCCCAGCTCGTCATGCACCGTGTGTCAAAAGATGTTTTCCTATACTTGTTCTGACACAATAATTTTTTTTCAAATGCCTAAATATACAAAAATGCATTTATATAAAGATACAAGTGATATAAAAGTATATGTAACATTGTGAAAAGTCTAACTCTTTATGAATTTCATTAAAAAATAAAACTCCCAATCTGATTCTGGGAACTACACTACCTGAAGAGTACATAACACAGAGAAAATCTTTTAAAATCCAAGTATAATCTGAACAAGGTTAAAACAAAAGCCTAACAGGAGTCAAACAATGCCAGCAACCTTGTGATTATTATGGGTATCAGTGATCAAGGCTGACATTGGATGTGTTATACCTTAAGTGTTTATTTTGTGTTAAAGTGACATCTACATAAGAGTAAAGCAGTCACTGACAAATTAAAAGGTAAGTGTAAGTACAGGTAATCAGGTTTCACCGAGGTATTTTTTTATCTAAATGAAAGATTGCATCTGCTACATTGAGATTTGAGTGCATGTTCTTAAATAGACTAGGCAATACTTTTTATGTTGGCTTTAACGAAAGAGTACTTAAAATGAAATACTTAAGAAATCTGTCAATAACCAGGATCTGGGGCCAGTTTATGACTTCCTTCCTCCAGAGACTGGAAACTCAAGCTCTGGCTAAGACCACAGTGAAGCTAACTAGCTCTCCAGGGGACTGAATGTTCAACTTCTGCTTCATTAAAACAAAATTTGAACCAAGTGAACTAGCCAGCCCCTATACCTTGTTCAGTCTCAATGAACAAATTCATTTTAAGATTACAGAATGCCAGTAAACAGTCTATTTATGAAACTCACCAATGAAAAGCCAAGAGAGACTCTCAAAAGAATCTGAAAGGTTAGAAATAAGGTCAGGAAATAACTAAAATTCATCGCAATCTAAGACCACAGCATACACGTGCAGGCACATGTTCTCAGATATACATTTAGAAAACAAGAGACATGAAAATTGCAAAATCCCTAATAAATTAGGATACAATAAGGGTTTGGAACAGGTCCTA